>JACVTC010000005.1:215000-290000 GCA_016946835.1 Neocallimastix lanati (nom. inval.) | reverse complement strand
AAGATAACTAATATCTTTTTTTTTTTTTTTTTTATATATATATTATATTTCATTTATATATATATTTATTTTGTATATTTATTTTATATATTTATTTTATATATTTATTTTATATATTTATTTTATATATTTATTTTATATATTTATTTTTATATTTATTTATATATTAAATATTGAAATATTAATTGGAATTCATATGATTTTCAATACCAAAATATAAAAAAATTTAATTTAACATTTTAATCTTATTTATTTTATTATTAATTTTTTTTTTTTAAATAATTTTAATATATATCATATCGTATGGTGTTCAACATTAAAATAAATATATGTTAAAATGAATAATACATCTACATAATATTATTATGATTTAAATTATTAATAATTTTATAATATATAAATATGTCTATAATTAATATATATGTGTATATATAAAGATAAATATTTAAAAAAATGTTTAATGAAATTGAAACGGCTTCATTCTGATCAACCAAATTATGAAAATCGGTATATAAAATTAACAAAAAAAGTTTTTAAAGCTCAAAAATCAATTTTTTATTCGATTTATCTTATCTATAGTCAAATGCGAGAATATAATGCACATTCACGTAATTATCGGTTATGGATTCCTGGAGGAGAACGTTGTCTTCATAAAAATTATTATTCTAGTTATGTCTTTTTTTCAGCTCAAACACTTTTAGGTCATTCAGTACTTCCTCGACTTGAAGAATACACTTCTGAATTGCATAATAGAGCCTTAGATTTATTTTCTAGCTTTGATACCCTATACCAAGTTCTCTACCAACGAATGAGTATTAATTTAGAACCCCCTTACCACGATCTTACCCCTTATTTTTGTGATTTTGATAAATTTTGGTTACTGTTTGAAAAGAGATTATATACCTGTTATCATAATGTATTCCATATTAATAAAATTAAAAGTTCTCAAGTAATAAAAGTATTTCAGGTAAAAATAAAATAAAATAAAAAGAAAAATAAAATGGAAAATATATATATATATTAATTCTTATTATAATATTAAATAAATAAATAAAAGACATAAATTGAATAAAAATAAAATAATATTATAATTATATATTAATATTAATAATTAATTTTTATGTTATTATTTTTAATATTGTTTTATTTTTAAAAAAAAAATATTATTAATTAACAAAAAAAAAAAAAAAAATCTCTTAGAAATTTATGACCAAAACTTTAGTGTATTCCGTTAAAAAGGGTTATTTTACAATAGATATGGCCTATGAATATGATCCATTAATTATGATTTCTTTACCAAGATTAACATTTGTTTATGTGATTTACCATTTATGTAATCCATTTTTCTTTTCAAATTTCCCATGGTTTTCAAAGGAGAGATATGTGGAAATTGATAAAATTAATCAAACTTTCAATTTACTAAATAAAAAATCAGTAGAAAAATTGGAATATTATCTTATTTATGGTATACCCACAGCCAATGGTATTACACGTAATGGAAGTTCTTCTTCTAGAAAGTCTGGAAAAAAATCATCCTTAATTTCATCAAGCAATAATGAGATAATATCAGAAAATTTAAGAAATAAAAATAGCAATAATAATAATATTATAAATAATAATAATGATATTATAAATAATATAAATAATAATGATAATAATGATATCAATAATAAAATAAATAATTTTAATAATCATATAAATAATAATAATAATTCAAAAATATCAATTAAAAATATTACTAATGAAGAAATGATAACTCCTTGTAATAAATGGTTATCATCTTCATCACTAAAAGATCCTACTGAATCATTAATCAATTCTAAGGATATAAATTCAATAATCCCACAACCAAATTCTATTCCAAAAACCCTATCACCTTCCAGTAGAGGTGATAATTCCAATTTACCACTTCAAAATGAATTTATAATATCAAAAACAAAAGAAAATTCAATTAATAATAATAATGAAATAAATATAAATAATAATAATAATAGCAATAACAATAATAATATCAATATCAATATCAATATCAATAACAATAACAATAACAATAACAATAACAATAACAATAACAATAACATAAATCATAATAAAAATATTAAAATAGATACATTATTGAATTCCTATACGGAAACGATTCATTCCTCTTCTTCAACCCCTTCAACAGATACTCCTGTTGAGTCTAAACTGTTAATACAGCAAAATGAAACCATTCTTGAAAACGAGGAGAAAAGTCCTAAACCTGAAGTAGATGAATGGTCAGAAGAGGAAGAAGAGGAGGATAAAGAGGAAGGTAACAATTCAACCTCATCATCATCTTCTTCATTACCCTCATCAGAAGATGAAATTATTGGAGATATCTTAGTGAAAAAAGTTTTTAAATCAGTGTGTTCCATTGTCGATGAATTTCAATCCAATGAAGTAGCCAAACTCCTGAATACTATTATGAAAGGAGTATTCGTTAAAGGAATAGCAAAGTTGGAAATTTTAAAGGAACTCGAAGAAGAGAAAAAAACTAAATTGAAATTAGATAACGAAGGTTATACCTTACTACCCGTTACAACTACTTCGAAAAAGCTTATACGAAGTCAATTAATTTAAGTAGATCTTGCAAAGAAAAAAAGTCATCAACAATAAAAAAAAATAAAAAATAAAAAATCAAAGAAGAAATAAATATATATTAAATTTTCTTTTTCTTTTTCATTTTTTATTTTTTTTTATTATATATTTTAATTATTAATATATTATATATATATTATATACTTCTATATAGCTTTTTTTTTAATTAATTATTTATTTATTTAAATTTAAATTATTATTATTTTTTTTAAAAAAAAAAAATTTCCAATTCTTATTTTTAATTAGTTAACTATATTTAAATACTAATTATTGAGAATAATTTAGAATATTATTTATTATAAAAAAACAAAAAATAGTATTTTAAAAATGTTGATTTTAACTTTTTTCTTTCTTTCTTATTTTTTTTTTTATATTTTTATATTCATATTAAAAAAAAAAAATTATCGATTTCGAATCATTTCATCATTTCACGTATTTATAAAAAAAAAAATTTTTTTTTTTTTTTTTTAAAGCTATCTATTAATATAAATTTTTTTTTTTTGATGATAAAAATAAAAAATCAAAAAAAAAAAAAAAAAAAATACCAAAAAAAAAAAAAAAAAAAAAAAAAAAAAAAAATTAATAAAATAAAAATAATCGCGATGCTATTATAAATACTAAAATCATAAAAAAAAAATAATAAAAATAAAAAATAAAAAATAAAAAATAACAATTATAATAAATGAAAGATAAAAAAAAAAAAAAATTTAACTAAATTGTCATTGAGTTAATCTATATATATAATAAAAAAAATTTTTTTTTTTTAAAGTTATATATATTTATTTATTGTAGTTTTATATTAAATTTTAGGTATTATAAAGTATTAATTACCAAGAGGTTAACCAAGAAAAATTAATACCTATTTAAAATTACTTATTTTTTAAATACATCAATATTAATTAATTAAATTATGAATTTTATTATATATGAATATATTTATATATTTGAATCTCATTAAAGTTTTTTGAGTATAAAAGTGTATAATTAATAGTAAATACCATAGCTATGAAATATTAATATATATATATATATATTAATATTTTTTTTTTTTTTCTATTCAATTGTTTAAATAGGTTTATATTTTTGATAAAGTTAAAAACATGCCATCAATTTTAATACTATTATATAATATAATATAATATATATTAAAATTTGACAATTTATTAGAACTTAAAAATAATAATAATAATAATTTATCCATTTTAATATTTATCATAACTATTAACCTTAATTAAAAAAATAAACCAAATATTATACAAAGGTATAATAACATTGATTCATTTAATTATCTTTTTTTTTTTTTTTATTATAAAATTAAATAAAATAAAGGTAAATGAAATTATATAAAATTCTTCCTCTAATTTTTCCAAAAAAAAAAAAAAAAAAAAAAAAAAAAATATATATATATATATATATGTATCCTGGAAATAAAAACTATAATGATAGAATGTCAATGATCTAATAACATTAGATGATATTTCTTAGTAGACCTCTAAAAAACAACATTTAATAAGTAATAATTATATTTTTAGCTTTGTATAGAAATATTTTATGTTATGGATAGAAGCTTAAGCATTTCAATATCATTGCTTCTCAAGATGTTATTGACTTCATTATAAATGTTTTTAGTAGAAATGGATTACCATAAATAATTAATAAGAATGATGCTACTTAATTGAAGAGTGATTTCACCAAAATAATTTTTTAGATCTTTATTGGAGGTATATTATTCACTTTGTTTTTCCCTTACCACCCTCCATCTAATGGATTATAGTTGAAAATAGAAATAGAGAAATTAACAATTGAACAATTGAACAACTGATAGAAGAATCATTATTAAAAAAAACCCTAAAAGAAAGTATAGAAAAGGCTCATGAATACAAAAATTGTCAATAAAGTAAAAAAAAAAATAAAATCAAAATGTTTCAAAAACATAAATAATAGGACCCTAACTATATTGAACAATACATCATGAAAAAAAAAATTAGCTAGGAATACAATTAAATTATAAGAAGATAAAATTAGAATTATATTAAAGAGGTATATCCACATCAAAAAAAAAAAAAAAAAAAAAAAAAAAAAAAAAAAAAAAAAAACATTCTACTTCATTCAGAATAGAAAAGAATAACACTAAAATATACAAAAATATACCAATTAAATTTTTTATATTCGAAGTGAATGCTTGAAATTGATACACAAATAATTAAATAAGTTTATATTTATATACTAAAAATAAAAAAAATCGATTTATTATTATAAAATTAATATTTATTATTATTTTCAACATTTCGAAATTGAAATTTCAACATTTCAAAATTAAATTTAAATTTCGGAATCTATTTTTTATAAAAAAAAAAATATATATATATATACATATGATCAAATTATATACATTCAAATTACAATACTCTATACATTTTTCAGTATAAAAATCAATATGTGTAACAATATATTTAATAATTAATTATTAAATAATGAATTGATTATCATTCTGTCAATAATTTTTACAAAATATTATTAATTACTATATATATTATAAGTACCATTGTAGTATATATTAAATATTCTTATTATATATAACTCTAACTTTAATAATCTTAGTTTATCTTATTAAATATATTATTATTATTATTATTTTTTTTTTATACATATAATTATGGATTTTATATTATATAATTTAAAATCAAAGAAAACTATAAATTTAAATTTTATATACTATTAATTTTTTTTTTTTTTTTTAAAAAAAATTAATAGTATATAAAGCATTTTCCTTATAATAATAACCAATTTTTAATATAAATATTTTTTTAAAAATTAGTTTTTTTTTTTTTTTTTTTTTTTTTTTTTTTTTTTTTTTTTAATTTATTATTATTGGAAAGATAATAGTATTATTAATAAAATATAACTCTACCAGTAAAAAAATTTATAACCCCGCACATCATATATAACATTGGATGACCGACACATGTTCTTTTATTTTTTTTTTTTTTTTTTATTAAACTTCTTTAATCTTTATAATATTTAATCCATGGATTTTAAGAGGAAAATAGTTTAATATGCTATTAATTTTTTTTTTTTAAAAAAAAAAAAAATTTTTAAAATTTATAGTTTTCTTTAGTTTATTTTTATTTTTAAATTTTTTTTTTTTTTTTTTTTTTTTTTTTTTTTTTTTTTTTTTTCTTTTCCTTATATGATATTACATTAAATTTTAAAACATATATATATATATATATAAAATAGTAAATATATATATATATATATTTCTACCGGAAAAATATATAAATAAAAATATGTTAAGAAATAGCATTATTATATATGTATTTATCAAAATTATATATTCTTTTAATTATATTATTTAAGCTTTTGATAAAAATAATTTACTCAATTAGTTTTTTTTCAGCTAATGGTAAAAAAAAAAAAAAAAAAAAAAGTAATGCAATAAGAAACTAAAAAAAAGTATATCCATTTGATATACTAAACAAATATGATAAATATATAAAAAAAATATATAAAAATAAATATATATATATATATAATTATATTTAAAACTAGAATTATTATTATAATTATATTGATGTATTTATAAAAAAAAAAAAAAAAAAAAAAAAAAAAAAAAATTTTTTGAATATTTATAAAATATTCATTAATATTTTTTTTTTTTTTTTCACTTGAGTTTTTTTTTTTTTTTTTTTGTACAGATTAATCGTTGACAAAAAAAAATGATATTAACAATACTTTTATTAATATACCCACTGCTTTTCTATCATCTTGGTATGAAATAATATTTTATTTAATAATCCCAAAATAATTTTGGTGAAAATCCAAAAAAAAAAAAAAAAAAAAATAACAATTATAATATAATAATAATAATAATAATAATAATAATAATAATAATAATAATAATAATAATAATAATAATAATAATAATAATAATAATAATAATAATAATAATTAAAATAATAATAATAATAATTAAAATATAATAATAATAATAATAATAATAATAATATAATGATAATAATAAAAATAATGATGATAATATTAATAATGATTTTATTTAAATTAAATAATTAAATTTTATATACAGGAAATACAATAACAATTAATGTTTTAGTACAATCTGAAGAACGAATTCATTCATTATTAACCAAGGATTTTAATAAGTTTTCAAAAGAAAATGGATTAAATATTACATTACATTTAAATCTTTTAACTCCACAAAATATGTCATATACTGTAAATAATTATCAATCAATGATCGAAAATCTTCTTTACAAAAAATCTAAAAAATATGATTTAATTGTTTTTGATAATATTTATTCCAAAAAATTTGAATCCTATTTTTTAGATTTAAAAGATCTATTACCTCAAGAACACTTAGATCTCTATTCAGAAGGCATTGCAGCTCAAACATGCATCTTTAATAATAAATGGGTTGCTCTTGTAATTTTTTTTTTTTTTTTTTTTTTTTTTGAATCTATATCTATTTTCTATATTTATTTTTCTATATTTATTACCTTTCAAACTATATATTTTTATTATGTTAAAATATATAATTTTGAATATATTACATTTTTTTTTAAAATTATATATATATATTAATAAAATTACAATAAAAAAATTGTTTAATTATAATATATATTGATAATATTTTTTTTTATTCTTATATATATATATATATATATATATATATATATTATTATTATTATTATTATTATTAAATTTTATTTATAATAGCCAGTTACACCGTTATATAGCGTTTTATATTCAAATATGAATTATTTAAATAAATATAAAAAAAATATACCAAAGACATGGGATGAATTAATGGAAACTAGTAAATATATTATTAACGAAGAAAAAAGACTTAATAATACTAGTATAGTAGGATACAATGGAGGATTTCATAGTAATTTATTAAAATAAATATATTATTATAAATATATATATATATATAAAATTAAATGAAATGAAATGAAATAAATAAATAAATAAAAAAAAAAAATTTAAACAATTTATAATTATTTATATCTAAACTTTTTATTCTAAAAATTAATATATAAAATATTTTTATCAAATTAAATATTAATATATTAATTAATGTTAATAATTCTTAAAAAAAAAAAAAAAAAAAAAAAATTTTTTTATTATAGATATTGAATTGGGTACTTGTTCTTTATATGAATTTATATATTCATGTCGAGATTCGTATGAATCTCCATTTCCAGATTTATTAAGCAATACAACAATTAACGCCTTACATCAATTAAAAAAAATTAAAAATGAAATTTCATCAGGTATAAAAAAAAAAAAAAATTAACATTATTTATATATATGAATCAATTATTTTATAATTTTTATAAATATATATTCATAATATAATTTTTTTTTTCATTATAATATTACGATCAATATTATTTTTAAAATAACTAATAAATATTATTATATTACTTTTATAATTTATTATTATTATTATGATAATGATAATGATGATGATGATGATGATTTTTAAATATTATATAATTAATGTATATTAGATGATTATTTTCGTTATACGAATAATGAAGTTCTATCATTATTAAATGAAGGAAATTTTGTTTTCATAAAATTTTGGGATCTTTATGATTTTCCGAATTATAAAAAAACGGCTCTGCCAGGAATAAAACCTGGACTTTCAGGAACGGTGATAGGAGGAAATAATATCGGCATTGTAAAACATATATCAGAGGAAAGAAAAAAAATATCACTTCAAGTACTTTCCTATATTACCTCAAGGGATGTTCACAAGAAATTTGTTATGGAAAAAGTAATATTTTCATCCATCCCAAGTTTTTATTATGATGATGAAGTTTGTTCTGTTTTAGATTGTGAATTCTACAGAGGTTTTCAACCTATTGCACGACCGACATGGATGATAGAAAAGAATGAATGGAATGTCTATTCTTTGAAATTTAGAACTTATATCTATGAATTTTTGTATGGTAATAAGACGGCAGAGGAATCCCTACGAAAAGTAGTCAATATATTAAAAGTTCATAGTATCTCATTTATAACTGATGATAATGATAATAACCTAGGGAAAATTATATTTATAATACTGTCAATTATTTTTTGTATAATTATCTTTTCTTTGATCATTCCACGAATCAAACTATTTAGCATGTATTTTAAAATATTTTCGTATGATTTTTGGATTATTCATTTAGTGGGATCCATTATACTATTATTCCTTTGTTTCATGGAATTTGGTGAAATCACATCAATTAAATGCAAGGTGAAACAAGCGGTATTACTTCTTGGAAATTCTTTAAACTTATTTCCTTTCATTTATGAACTTTTTATATATTTCCCGGAAGATATTAAAGAATCAGAATATTTTAATCATCATCGTTTCTTAATTATATCAATTTACAATTTTACGAATATTGTCTTAATAATATTGTCATTCTTTGTTCCAATAAGTGCTTATGAACTATATGACCCTTATGACAGGAAATTTAAAACTTGTAGAATAAACAGTACTCAAGGAATTGTTATGAAGGAAAGCATTTACATTATTAATATTTTAAATATGCTTATAATGTTATTTATTATATTTAAGGAATGGAATATTCAGGAAACATTTGTTGAAATAAAGTTATTGGCATCATCTATTTATACAGAAGTTCTTCTCTATATCATGATCCTCATATTTGATTATATTAAAATTAATCAATATACCACCTATTTTATAATCTATGAAAGTATATATATAACATTCATATTATCAAATTATATATGCTTATTTTGTTCGCATATAGTACTAGCCCTACTCAATAGAAATAAGAATAATGAATCAGTATTCTTTATTGATGGTTGTGGGGATGAAATAAAAAATGGTTCCACTTCATATAAAAATAATATTATTTTACAATACATATTAAAATATCATAATAAACAACTAAATGAAGAAAAACAAAACGAAAGTATAACTACATCCAAAATAGCACAAAATATTACATCTAATATCTCTATATTTTAATAATATTTTTCTAAATTACTATTAAATTTATTAAAATAGAACGATATATGTACTATATATTTATTTATTTATTTATTAGTTTATATTGAACTTTTGAACCTTTTTTTAAACAATGATACTAATAATAATAATAATAATAATAATAATAATAATAATAATAATAATAATAATAATAATAATAATTATAATAATAATAATATATCTATTTAAATTTCTTTCATTAAAAAAAAAAATTAAAAGTTTAATTAAAGTATTATCTATTATAATATAGATCCACAAACACTTGATTTAATTAACTTTAAGCAAAAAAAAAAAAAAAAAATAAAAAAATAATAATGTTTTAGAATAATTTTTATTAATTTATTTATTATTCTTATTTTTTTTTTTTTTTTTAAATATTAATATTATTTCATTCTATCTTAATATCTAATAAAAAAATTTTTTTTATAGATATTTACTAAATTAATCCTTTTAAATACATACTAAAAAAAAGTATATATATATATAATATATAATATATTTTTACTTCATTAAAAAATCCATTCTATTTAATATGAAATTTAATAAAAAGAATTCTTAAAATATAAAAGAAAATTAAAAAAAAAAAAAAAAAAAAAAAAAAAAAATTAAATAAAAGTTTTATATAAATATTAAAAAAAAAAAAAAAAAAAAACTATATTAGTTTTTCAAGACGAAAGGATCAATATCTATAACTCTTTTCTATTTCGTCAATAATAAATTTCATTAAGGATAAAGATTTTCATTTTTATCATTTTAATCTAAATTAGAATTTCTTCTTTGCATTATATTTGTTTTTTATCAGTGAATTTTTTTTTTTTTTTTTTTTTTTTTTTTTTTTTTTTTTTTTTTAGACTAGGAATAAACTTTATTTAATAATATTTTTTTAAAAAATACATGAAGTTTAAATACATGAAATTTTTTTTTTATATTAATATTAAAAAAACTACATTATGAGATTCGAGGACGATATGGCCTCTAACTCTTCCCATTCATCGAAGATAACTCCATGTGGATGAAAATTATCATTCGAATCTGTATCAGAATTTCTTCTTTGCCTTATCGTTACGACGTCGACGCTCTTGACAACGGTAGGTCTAACACTATACAAATCGATCATGATGTAAAAATCACCAATCACAATAGGCATAACGTTAGTAAGGAATTCCGCAAGCCCCACAAAATATGAAATCGGGAAAGAAGACTCTTTCGAAGGTGATTGAAAAATATTATTAATAAATCTCCTTCTTTCCCCCGAGCCGATCTTTAAGATTTCATATACTGCATTTCCGCCAAGAAGGAGACACAACACGTAAAAATTGATATTATCATCAAAATCTTCCTCTTTATCATCATGAATGTTCAATGATTTCTCATGAACAATTAGAGAAAAATTAATAAAAATTTCATCAACAAAGGGAATGAAATGTTGCCTAAATTCTTCAAATTTAGGACATAAAAGTATCCAGTGTGTAAAACTAGGTATGCTGTTACTCTCACCACAACAAGGGCAGTATGTTGGGCAATTTTCTGATACTAGATTACTTTTAACATACGATTAGACCACTTAATTTGTTTATCCCGAGGGGGAGTAACAAAACCATCAGGAGATATTTTTTTACAAGAAAGAATAAGTGGTAAATGGTCAGAGATGTCATTAAAAGAGTAGCATACAGAAGCAATATTCAGATAATTTCTTAATTTATCGTTCACTACTATAAAATCAATACAAGAATTCTTTCCACCATTAGACCAAGTAAATTGATGACCAACCATATCCATAACAAACCATTGAGGGGAAATTCTAAGAATAAGATCTTTGAGTTGTTGCTTAGTCATGTTGAAATCACCAACAATAGCCGAAGGGTTATTCTGATGGTTCTTGAGCCAATTAGCAAAATCAGTTTCCGCTTTTTCTCTAGAGTCTTTGTGTTTTTTGCTAGGGATGTAAATGTTCCCTAAAGAACATCTGACACCCCAAAAAGAGAATATATTTACTGAGAGTATATATCTATATTCAAAATCATCATTAGTGAATTGGCAGGAGGAGTGCACACCTATATAAAGGCCCCTCATACCAGGGATTTTTTTGTCCGCACGTCTCAGTACTGTTCTATAATGATTAAGGAATGGATATGAGTTAGAAAAAGAGTTAAGGAATGAACTATTACCGACTTCTTGAAGACAAATACAAATAGGATTAAAGATTGAATTAAAATTGGTAAGTCGGTCACGTTTTTCAGAATTCCAACCATTTATGTTCCAGCTAATACAGAGGTTGAAATATTTAGTATTCGAGAAAGGGTTAGCATACAGGAGGCTTTCAGAGATGGGGATTGAGGGTTCAGAATAATACCTGGTTCTATTATGATTAACATTGCTAAATGTGCGTATCCAGTAATCTTCCATTTTATTCTTTTAACAGGTAAGTGCTTAGTAATCAAATAAATAACCTTCAAATAATCCGTATAATTATTATAGTTAACTCTTAGGATGAAGTAGTTTTCCATATTAATATAGTGTTTTTTAACGATTCCATGAACAACTTCATTACAATTTGATATCTTTTTGCTTAAAAATTCCCATAGTCTACTTTCAGTCCAAGATTCAAGATCATGAATGAAAATTAAAACAAATTTATCATGGTCAGGACCATAAAGTCGCAGACCTCTTCGTATAGTTGACATAATAAAATAAAAAAACTTATCTATATTAATAAAAAGTAAGTGTAATATAAAAATAAAAAAAAATAAAATTAGTAAAAAATTAAAAAATTAAAAAAAAATAAAAATTTATTGCTGTTGTCTTCTCTTTCGTGTATATTGTTTGCTAAAACTTGTTTGTTTTTCTTTCTTTTTGTGTTGACTAGTTTTTAATTAATAATTTTCAATTATAAATTCCTGTTTTATGTAAAAATTTCTGTAAAATAATCATATATAATATAAAATTTAAATGTTAATGAAATAATAGTTGTGAAAAACTATAAAAAGATTCCCATCCGTTAAATAATGTCTTAAACACAAGCTTTGGAGTGAATCAATCTCCTACATTTCCATTTTACAATAGCTACATGAAAGTATAAATAATACTATAGAAAAATACATATACAAAATAATGCTAAAGTAAAAAATACAATAGATTCATTACAATGATAATATGTAGAAACTACATGATATTAATAATTATACAATTCCAATGTTACTACATATCCAGTTTAAAACAATATAAAACATCAGGTTCACTTTCTACAGTCTTCCAATATTCCAGTTTTCACTCTTCGTACTAGAAGCCACTTTAGAAAGGATAACCATCGATTATCATCAGAATCACAGAAAGCTGTAATTAGTACACCTGATATAGGTTAATCCTTTTCCATCAACCCTCCATGGACCTGGAAAAACAGTCCACATCATTGGGGTTTATCAGTGAAGTTCAAGACGAAAGGATCAATATCTATAACTCTTTTCTATTCCGTCAATAATAAATTTCATTAAGGATAAAGATTTTCATTTTTATCATTTTAATCTAAATTAGAATTTCTTCTTTGCCTTATATTTGTTTTTTATCAGTGAAGCTCTTGACAATTGTTAAGTCCAAATTGATGATAAGGTAAAAAAAAAAAAAAAAAAAAAAAAAAAAAAAAAAAAAAAAAAAAAACATCCTTAAAGCTAATTGATTTTTTATTTTATTTTATTTTATTTTATTTTATTTTATTTTATTTTATTTTATTTTATTTTATTTTATTATTATCATTTTTTTTTTTTTTTTTAAAATGAGTAATAGTAGAAAAATAAAGAAAACGATCTTTTTTTTCTAAAAAAAAAAAAAATAAAAATAAAAAAAAGAAAAAAAAAAATTGAATAAATTCATTATTTTATTTAAAAATACATAATACAATATTTCCATTTCCTATGTTTAAAAACTATTTAATAATATAGTTATGTTTTGTTAAAGACATGTCTTTAAGGAGTATTTATAAAAATATATATGATTACAATAAAAAAAAAAAAAAAAATCACATAATATATATGTATATAAAAAGAAAAAATAAAATACGTAAATAAATAGGCTAACACATTAAACCTTAATAAAAAAAATGTATATATATATGTATATTTTTTTTTTTAAGTTTTTGTTTTTGTTCTTTGTTTTTTCTTTTTTATTATTATAAATTAATAAATTAATATGATGACTTATTTTGATTTATTATGTCTTTTTATTTTCTAAAAATTTATATATATAAAAAATCAATTCTTTTTATTCATTATATAAAAAAAATATGTATATACATATATTCAGTATAAATACAACCACTATAATGAGTTTTTATTTTAATTTCTATTTTTATATATATATATATATTTATTAAAATTATTTTTATTTCTTTTTTTTTTTTTTTTTAAAAAAAAAAAAAAACTTTTTATCTATATTATATTTTACACTATATCAAATTATCATATTTTATAAATTATTTTTATGACTTCATTTATTTAACTTATAGTATTTTGAAATTTGATTAATTATTTAATATAATATATTTTTTTATTTACTTATTTATTCTTTATTAATTTTTATATAAAAAAAAAAAAAAAGGTATATTTATAAATTATATACACTTTTAAAATATGTATAAAAAAAATATTAGTATTTATGATAAATAATAATTAATATAAAATTATTTATTGAATAAAATCTATATCTTAATTACTAATTATTTTTCTTTTATGTTGTTGAGATTTCGTTTGTTCATTGCTTTTTTTTTTTTTTTTTTTTTTTTTTTTTTTTTTTATTATTATTATTATTATTATTATTTTATTTTTTTTTTATTGTTTATTTTTGTTTTTGTTTTTTGTTTTTTGTTTTTTTCTTTTTTTTTTTTTTATTTATATTTTGTTTTCGTTTTGTTTTTAACTTCTTTTATTTTCTATGTTTTTTTTTTTTTTTTTTTTTTTTTTTTTGAGTTTAATCATTTAATTGTTAATTTGTGATAATTTGTTATATCATATATAAGGTTATTTTACTATTTATATATTGAATTTTAAGTCAAACTTATATATATATAATAATAAAAACTACTATTAAGTATACATATATATTTATAAAGTATGTAATAATGAAATTTACTACAATTTATAACTAAAAGTTTTTTTCTTTATATATATATATATTTTTTAATTAAAATTTATAAAATTTTTTTTAATTTATTAAAAAAAAAAATTTTTTCTTCTCTGTCATATTTAAAAATTTATTAACTATATATAATATAAAAAAAGAAATTAAAACGGTCTTGTCTTGATATTTAATAAAAAATTTAATGATTAGCTTCATATCTTTGTAACTGCTTAATAATAATAAAAATAGAAGATAAATTTCCAAAATGAAGATCATATGAAGTAATAACAATGGTAATCTTCATATGATTTTGCATATAATCTAATACTTCATTAAATTTATTAATATTATCTAGTGGTAACAATGATCTAAATACATTTCTTCTTGGATTATAATCACTACTACTATATTCAGGAGATAATTTCTTTAATAAATATATATATAAATAATTTATTTTTATTTTAATAAAATTAATAATTTATTTATTAACTTTTGGTTTCTTAATTATATTTAAAAAAAATAAATATAAAAATAAACTTACTCTAATGATTGCTTCAAAAAGATAACTTCTAGACATAGTTTCGACTAGTTCATATTTTGCAAATTTATGAGAATATTCAGGTAATAAGTCCTTAACCCATTGATAATAAAGCTAGAGTTAAAAAAATTTTACATAGATAAATGCATATTAACATTATTTATCTTTTTTTTTTTTTTTTTTATTTTTATACATATTATTATTAATTATTTTAATTTATATTTACTTTTTCCTTTGAACGAATATCGGATGGATATTGAGTGATGGACTTTCTTTTAACCTTTGGGAAATAGGTAATATGATGATATTCTTCATTGATGGTATTATTATTACGACTTATAGTTCTTTTTCTATAAGTATTTACTTTCTTTTCTTCAGCAGCAACTATATAATATGATGAAAATTCATTAATTAGAATTCATTAATTATTAATTACTAATATTTAATTATTATTATTTATTATTTATTATTTATTATTTATTATTTATTATTTATTATTTATTATTTATTATTTATTATTTATTATTTATTATTTATTATTTATTATTTATTATTTATTATTTATTATTTATTATTTATTATTTATTATTTATTATTTATTATTTATTATTTATTATTTATTATCATTGTTTTTATATATAATAATTACCCTTTCTATTGGCTGATTTTGTCTTTGATTGAATGGTTGTTTTAGGTTGTTTAGTATCCATACGGACGTTTTTTGATCTAGTCAAAGGTTTTACTTTTGGACCAGAGGTTTTATTGGATAACTTTGATGTTGTCTTTGTAATAACTGGTTTAGTAATAGACTTTACTGTTGATTTTGAAATTGGTTTAGCTACAGATCTAACTTTAGATTTTATAATTGATTTTGTCTTTGGCTTTGAATTAACATTTTTATTAAATTCAGTAAATGATAAAGCTACTTCATGCTCAACTGGACGAGTATTAATTACATTTTGCTTTAAGCTAGCTGAAGTAAAAGCCTTAACACAATTACCAGCATTCTTGTCAATCTTTACGGATGGAATTAAATTTCTAGTTGGTAAAACTAATGGCTTTGAAGTCTTCTTAATAACTCTTTTGGGTTGAATAGTTTCCTTAGAGGTAGAAGTCTTTTTATTGCTTAATGGATTTTTTACTACAGTCTTTTTAGAAGTTTCTTTCTTAATTGATCTTAATGGTGTTCTATTTATCTTTTTAACTTTCTTTACTGATTTTTCAATATTTTTATTATTTGTATGAGATTCTTCCATCATTTCTTCAAGTTCCTTAGCAATAGCCTTAAGATCTGAATCAATAACTTCCTCCGATTCATTTTCAATTGGTTCTACCTTTATATTACTTGGAATTTTATTTTCATGTTCTGAAACTTTTGTATCAATTTCATGTGAATTAACTTTATTATTTTCAACTACTTCTTCTGGTTCAGTAATGTTGCTTTCAATCATTTTGAATATTTTCTCTTCATTATTATGATTATCGCCAGTATTGATGACTTCGCATTCTTCTTTCTCAACAAAGTTCTCTTCAATTTCTTCTTCATCTTCCTCTTGAATAGTTTCTAAAGTAGAGGAACCATCCTCAAGGAATTTCATAGCATCATGGAAAGCAGAATGACCATCGCAAGAATAAGTTAAATCATTAGTAAATGGTTCATCCATAAAGACATGTTCTTGAATAACAAAACTCTTATTTTCTAAAGCTTCTTCTATGGCATTAACAACAATTGAATCTTCCTCTTCAATTACAATATGACCTTCTAAATCATCATCAATAATATTATCATTAATTATTGTTTCGGTTAATTTACGTTGATCACCTTCACCCTCAATTTCTTCATTATCTTGAATAAATTCTATTGGTTCTTCTTCTCCTTCATCATAATCAGAAAGGAATTCTAACTGTTGTTCTTTTACTTCTTCATGATCAGAAAGGAATTCTAATGGTTGCTCTTCCTCTGTTTCTTCGTTTGAAAGGAATTGTATTAATTCTTTGTCTTCACTTTCACCTTCTTTCTTAATTCCATTAATTTCTGTTTCCATTGAAATAACTGATTCAGTTGGTATCTCTGAATTTTGAATTTCATTTTCCATCTTAATATTACTTTCAATACCAGTAATAAGATTTTTAACAGTACCAATACTTTCATTTAATCCATCTTCACCATCGCTTTCTTTAATAATAGTAGTATTAACACTGGAAGAGAAATCATTCATAGCTTGTGAAGATAAATGATTATCCATTACATCTTCAACAAGGTCATTCATTTCTTGTGAAGACAATGATTGTTGTTTGGTCTTATATTTCCATACATGATTTGATTGAGCAGAGGTGTTGAATTGTTCATTATCTTCCATTAATGGTTGGTTAAATTTAGATTGAATAGCAGCAAAATTATTTACAGTTTTTGGGAGAGAAGGTTGTGGAGAAGATGCGTTTGTTCTATTAAGATTTGAAAATGCGAATTCAGAATTAGATGGTAATGAAACTGATGTAGGAACAAGCTTTGGAGTGGAATCTGGAGTGATATTAGTGGAAGAGGTAAATGATATATTGGAAAATGAGAAATTAGAAGATTGTCCCCTCTGAAAAGAAACATCATTTTCATTTTCTAATCCCATTGAATTAAACTTTTTAATATTTTTATTTACAATATCTTTGGTTATTGAGAGTTCGTCTTTAATGAATGAGAACGAAGAATTCATGGAATCATTAGATTTATTATTTTTATAAATATTTACATAACCTTTGGAATAAGGTGAAGAATTAGTATTAATTTCATCATTAGGAGTTTCGGCCACTGGATATAATTTTTTATGTGGGAAACCATTTTTATAATTTTGTTTCATAATAGTAGCCTTTGCTAAATTAATATCATCATACTCATTCCATGGTTCAGGAAAGACTTGGTATTGATTAACTTGAATCGTTGAAGTAGGAGGATAAGTATTACGTATGTTCTTTTGTCTTGAGTTTGGACGAGGATAAACAAGATTTTTCAAATCTTGAGAATCCAAACTTGCATACTTCTTTTTAGCGAAAGCTTGGTTAAATTCATCCATTAGTTGATCATCCCCTTCATCTCCACTATATTCCTCTGGATCATTAACTGGTCCAGGAATACGATCATCTGTCCAATAGGCTGTAGAATTATTACTTTCATTATCTGATGTTGAAAGATAATTATTATCAACATCTGTTAAATTAACTAAAGTACTATTATTTCCTTCAGCATTTTCTGTTAACCCATTGATATTTAATAGATTACGATTGGATGGATCTTCATGAGTAAATATATTTCTACCATTAGTATCCATAAAGATCATTGATTGATTACCGACATTATCACCTTGTAAATCAAATATTGCACTTTGGTCAAAGAGCATACTAGAATCGACAAAACTAAAGTCTGAATGAAGCCTTATCATACTTTGGTCATTAACAAATATATCACCATCATCAACCAATTCATTTACCTTATCAGTATCAGTAACAATAATATTTATTGAATTTGTACTAGAAGATTTCGAATTAGATTTACTACTACTATTGAATTCATTGATAGATTTCCTATAATTTTTAAGAGAATCTTTTCTTATTCCTTTTGAAACTACGTTAGAAAGTATTTTACAATCTTTTGGAACTATATATGTGGAACCATTATTGTTTTTATTTTTATTTGATATATTTTCATAAATACCATAGTTGACAAACAAAAGACCATTTGAAATAAGATTAGATAATTTAGTTATAGATTCAACAAAATCCTTTTGGATATTTGTATCAGTTGGTTTTAAATAATCATCTATTTCTGAATAGTTATTACTGTCAAAATCATTTAAAAGTTCTATATTTTCCATTTTAATAAATAAGAGATATTTAATAATATATATTTTTTTATCTTTATACAATAATAAATAAAAATTAATTGATTATTTCAAAGAGTACAGCATATTATAATAATTATAAAAATATGATTATTCTATTATGCTGTTATATCATTTTTCTAATAATATTTTTTCTTAAAGGATATATATCTATATCTAATTATACTTTTATATTTAGTATCTATTCATATTCATTGGAAAAAAATTATTCTTTCTCTAGATTGAAATATTCTTCCCTTTTTTTTTTTTAATATTTTATTTTTAAATTATTCCTTTATTTACAATATATTATGAAATTAGAAGAAAAAACACAATCAATCAATAACTTATTTAAATAAGTATATAAAACTATATATATAATAATTTAAAATTTGAATATTTATTGAATAATTCGTGAAAAAAATATTTAACACAATTCTGTAATCAATACTATTTTAACAATAAACTGAATAAACGTGATGTATTTTTATCTCTCTGCGAAACAATAATATAAAAAAAAAATAATATTTATTACAAAATATTTATTTTTTTTCCAAGACAATATTAATATAAAAGTGTTTTTGGAATTTATTTTGATCTTATTACTATTATCTTTTTTATTCTTTTTTCTTGTTTAATCTACTGTTTTTTTTTTTTTTTTTTTACTATAAAATTATTATTAAATATTTCTGATTTGCTTTGATAATATATGATATTATATTTTTACAAAAAATATAATATAAAAAAAAAAAAATAGATTAAATTTAAAAATATATATTATTATAATATATATAATAAAAGAAAAGAAAAAAAAGTTTGTATTTTATTTATTAAAGTATGTTTAAAATATGGTTTAATAAAAATAAATAGTTATTTTGTTATAACTAATAAACAAAATTATAAACTATTTATTTTTTTTTTATTTTTCCTTTTTTTTCTAATATTTATGATTAATTCTCTTTTTTTTTTTTTTAATTTTGAATTATTTAAATAAAAAAAAGAAAAAAAAATTAATTTCAAAAAGAAAAGTTCATAAATAAAAAAAAATTATTATTTTTTTTTTCAATATTATTTATCATATATATTACATATCAATAATTAAAATATTTAGTATTACTAATTTATTAATTTATTTTAAATATATATGCACTATTATTAATTTTTTTAATATCTATATATATTATTTATATATTAAATACATTAAATTTAAAATCATATTTTTATGTGTATAAAAAAAAAATTTTTTTTTCTTTCCTACGATTAACAAATATATATAATTAACTATTCAAATAGAATTAATAATATATTACTAAATATAGTTTATATATATAATTATATATTATATATTGGAAGTTCTATAACTAATATATAAAAATTAAATAAAGAGAGATTAAATACAAAATAACTATTAATTTCATATCTATATATATAATATCGTTTATATTAATATATCCAACTATATTTATTGAATATATTAAAACCTTAATTTATAATAAAGACATAAAAGTAAAAAAATAATAAATAAAATTTTTAATTAAACAAAGTAACCATAAGTAACAAAGAATTAAAAAAAAAATTGATATTAAACTTTGTTTATTAAAATATTAGAAATTCTTTCATTTCTAGTGTATTCAATTTAATATATTATTGAATAAATTACAATATATATTAAATACTATTTTAATTAATCTAAATACACCGTAAATTTTTTAATTCACTTTAGCCTTAAATAATAAATATATAAATATAAATATATAAATATATAAATAATAAATATATAAATAATAAATATATAAATAATAAATATATAAATACATATAATAAATAAATATGTATTACTAATAAATAATGAATTATAAATATTTTTGATATTGAATATATTAATATATATTTATATATTAAAACATAACATATATTATTAAAAGTAAAAAAAAAAAAAAAATTTTACCGTTTGATGTTATGGTTAAGTATATGGAAATAGAAAAATTGAATAAATTGAATTTTATATTTATAAAATTAATAATATAAAAATATATAATTTATACTACCAAATATATAATAATATATAATAATATATAATAATAAAAGTTATATGTACATTAATTAAAACTATATTTTTAAAGTATATAAAGCCACATTATATTACAAGTATAAATATAAATGACATTAAAATATAAATATTAAGTGGCTGATATGTATTATCTAAAGTTACACATAAAAAAAAAGTTTATTTAATTATTTTTCATATTTGTTAAAAAAAAAAAAAATTTTTTTTCAGAGGAATACTAATGAAACGTATTCTTTAACCAATACAATTTAATATATTGCATAATATATTGGTGGTGGTTGGTGGTTATATGATATCATGTGTTAAAGTAAATAATTAAAAGAATTAAATTTATATATTAAATAAATACATTTTATTTATATATTCAAAAAAAAAAAAATATCAATTATTTCCATTTGTTTAAAAGTTTTAAACAAATAATAATATTTATATTTACTTATATATTTATATATATTAATATATTTATTATATTTATATATTTATATATTTATATATATTTATATTTTTGTACTTAACATATTATAAATAAAATAAATATAAATAATAATTATTTTAAATAATAATTATTTTAAATAAATATTACAATTAATTATATTTAATTTTCTTATGTCTAATTAAAAGACAGCGTGTGTCATTTCTATTTATAATTAAATATGTTATATTGATTTATTATGTAAAGGTTAGTTCATTTATAACTTTTCTTTGAATTAAAATAATAATATTGATAATAATAATGATGATGAATGTAATGATAATGATAGTAATGATAATAATTAGTAATGATAATGATAATAATGATAATAATAATAATATTAACTAAATTTAAACCATTAAAGGGGGAAAATAAGAATAAAAAATATGAATTATATCAATCATGAAATGTATAGCAATAACTATAACAAAATAGCATTTGGTATAAATAAGCTCTGGTATAGTAAATAAAATATTTATTAGTAATTTATTTGGTATTAAATTTTCATTTACTATAAATAGTTTTTATACTTATTATTATTATTATTATTATTATTATTATTATTATTATTATTATTATTATTATTATTATTGACCTACTATCGAATGTTAATGAGAAATTATATATTTTTATTATATTATTTATTATATTATTTATTTATATTAAAAGAACTGAGTACATTAATTTATTAATGTAAAGTTATATTTATAATGAATAGGAATAAATTTATAATTTAATTACATAGATTTATCTTATGACGTCATACGATTTTACATTGATTTATGTATATACCTTTATATTATTTTATATATACAAATATTGTACATATTTTATTATATGAAATATTATATGATTGATTTTATTTACATATGTTGGCAATTATTATTATTCATTATTTATATTTACTAATAATTAATTTTTATTAATTATATTTTTAATTTAATATATTTAAAGGGCAATTATTATTATTCATTATTTATTATATTTTTAATTTAATATATTTAAAAAAAAAAAAAAAAAAAAAATTAACAACATTAAGAAAAAGATTATTTCATTAAAATACCTGTTATATATTGTATTCGTATTTAAAAATCATTATTTTTTTCATTCTTTTCATAATATTTTCTTATTAAAGAAAATATTTATGTAATATGATTTATAAAATGGAGTGTATAATAATCCGGAGTTGAGAGGTTTTTTTTTTTTTTTTTTTTTTTTTTTTTTTTTTTTACTACAGCTCTTATTTTTAAGCCCTCCCATCCCCTCAACGGCATAGGAATATTGGAGTAGTCATAACACTTCGAATAGACGTATATTGTCCCTGGATGGCCTTACTGAGTGTTCAGCACTGGCGTTCTGATATGCATATTATTGCTTAGAATTTTCTAGTATGCGCTTCCTCGACTGCTTTTCCAATTCCTAACTTCCATTTGGAGTGAGATCAGTATAATTTAACCCAATGAGATATGTACTGGCTCCCTCGGTAATTGCATATTAGTTGGAAAGATTGCTTTTTAATAGAATATATCTATATTACTAGGGGTTATGATAACTATTACGATTATTATTATTATTATTATTATAATTATTATTATTATTATTATTATTATTATTATTATTATTATTATTATTAACATTTGTTTAACATATAATCATAAATAAAAATATTAAAAAAAAAAAAAAAAAAAAAACTCATACCTCTTTATATAAAATTAATAAATCATAATTATTCATCATATCACCATCATTGCCTTCCTTATATTTATTGTAAGAGGTTAAATTGAAAGGATTACTATGATTTTGAATTAAAGAATTAAATTTTTGAGAGGCATCATGACATAAATATTGACATTGTTCAATTATAAAAAGATAATATACAGAAGTGATGAAGGCTTCGAAATAAGAAATACTTTCTTCAGCAGATTCATAAAAAGTGTTTAATTTCATAGGTATCCCTAGAGAAAATTAGAATCATTTCATTAATTTTTTATTAGTATAATCTTCACTACTAACATCAATATAATTATTGATGTTAGTAGTCCAAAGGAAGGTTTTGGAATAATCAATTAAGGTTTAATTTTAATACACCTACTGTAGTTTGGATTACAATCGATACCACAGTACTCTTCAGAGGTACCACAATAACCATCCTTACTATCATATTCATCATGAGGACAGGAACCTTTACCTTCACCACAAGCACCATCCTTAGAGTACATAATTCCTCTTTGAATACATTGGATACATATTTTTGAACCAAGTTCTAATTTTCAGTATAATTAATACTTATTAATATTATTTTTTTTTTCAATTCATATTTATTCATAATATACTTATAAATATAGATGCATTTAATATATATTTATTAGTTATCTAATTTTCTATTCAAAAACAAATATATATGAAGATATTAAAATAAATAAATAATAAAAAACTAAAAATTTTAAATATTTAAAAGAAAACAAGAATCATCCTACATAATATTATATATTCTATCTATTCTTTATTTTTATAAACCATTCCCTTTCATTTACTTAAGTCTTATTTACAGGTATTTATTAATTTTTAGAGTAATTATTATTTTTTTATCTTTTTTATTTCAAATTTTTTTTACTTTTCTTGTTAATATTTTATTTTATTTTATTTAGAATATATATATATATAAATATCAAGGTTTAAAGAAGTTAAAAGTAGTAACTAAAAGATTTATGAACAGCAATTTTAATATAATTTTCAATTTCTTAAACACTATAGTATTCAAAATAGCTGACATCATAAGCATGAGAGTTACCTAAAAGGCCTGATACAATACTAATAACATTAATAACTCTTAGTGGTAAAATTATATACATTCATTTTTATTTTTAATTTCTTTATTTTTTTTATTTTACTATTATTATTGTTATTTCATTTTATTGAAAAAAAAACTTATATATTTTATATTTTTTTTTTATTAAGTTTTTTTTATTAAATTTTTTTTTTCTTTTTTTCTTTTTTTTTTTTTTTTTTTTTTTTTTTTTTTAGTTTAATCCATATTTTGTTACATTTAATCTTTTTATTTTTTTTTTAAAAAAATTCAATAAGGGTCTTGTATAATTTGAATTTAACATATATAAAATTAATTATTTTTTATTATTCCACCTCTTATATATATGTATATGTACATACATATATTTTTTATTAATCCCAATTATAAATATTATTTATAATTGTTAAATAAAATAATAACTTAATAAAATTTTTTTTGTTTTGAATCATTAATAAAATATTTATAATAATGATAATCATTAATTATTATTAATTAATTATAAAAAAATAAAATAAAATAAAATATAAAATATAAAATAAAATAATAACTAAGTAAAAATATTTTTGTTTTGAATCATTAATAAAATATTTATAATAATGATAATCATTAATTATTATTTATTAATATTAAAAAAAAATAAAATAAAATAAAATAAATTATAAAAAAAGGTAATAATTAAATTTAAAATGAACAAAAATTTAATAGTATAAATTTTTTTCATTTTTAAGTTTTTTTTTTTTTTTTTTTTTTTTTTTGATTTAAATATAATATATATATATATATTTATTTAGCAAAATAGTAAAAAAAAAAAAAAAAAAAAAAAAGATTTAATGAAATAGAAAGTAAAAATAACTTAATTATGAAGAAAAAAAGTGAAAAAAATATCAAAAAAAAAAAAAAAAAAATAAAATAAAATAAAATAAAGAAAAAAGCATGTTTAGAAAAATAGAAAAAAAAAAAGTAATAATAATAACAATAATAATAATAATAATATTTCAAAGTTATGTGGTTATGAATTATAAATTGTCGATAATCAATAATTAAAAATAATAATTAAAATTACTATAAAAAAAAAAACTAACTAAAATTTAAAAGATTAGAAGTATACAAAACCATAGTTTTTTTTTTTATTTGATAATTTTTTTTATAATATTTTTATATTTTTATATTGAGAAAAAAAAATTTAATGGGGTATCTATTAAAAAATGAAAAAAAAAAAAAAAAATAAAAATAAAAAAAAATAAAAAAAATATAAGAAAAAGGTTGATTTACTTCGGTATTTTTTATTTTTTATTTAAAATTTACATAAATATAAATATATGTATATATAAATATAATTTTAAAATTATTACTTTTAACATATACATATTAATCTTTTGATAAAAATTTTGGAATTTTTTAATATTAAAATGAAGAAAGTAAAATAAATGGAATCAAAAAATTCTTTCTTTCTTTCTTTCTTTCTTTTTTTTTTTTTTTTTTTTTTTTTTTTTCTTTATTGAAATTTTTAAAATTAATATTTCGAATTTTTACATTAAAAAAAAAAAAAAAAAAAAAGAATTATAAAGTTTTCTTTAAAACTTTTTATTTACATAATTTTATTATCTTATTTCATTAATATGATTCAAAGAGGTAGCAATTTTAATAGAAATAATGAAAGTAATATTATTTATTAATAATAATAATTACTGTAGTAATAGTAATAATTATTAATTAGAAATAATAATTAAAAATGGTATCTGGAGATGAATCAGGAATAATTAAATTTATATTTTCGGGAATGTTTTTCCTAATGACATTTTCTATAATGGCCTGTTTAATTTCACTCAATGAAAAATCCGGCTTTAAATAATGAAGAACATACATAAACAAGATACCTTTCTTTTCATGCGATTTAATTGCTTTAACACGTAATAACTGAAAAAATAAGGAATAGTAAATTCGAATGTCTAAAAGAACATTCCTTTTCATTTTCGTTATCATTTTGTGACAATCTTTTCTTGAAAAGGTATAGTAGAAATCAAAGTTTGTATACTCATTACTAAAATTTTTATATAGATTCCTCAAATTAATAATAGAAAATTTTTATAATATTAAAAACCAATGATACTAGTAATAGAAATAATTTACAAATAATAATTTTTATTATTTAATTCTGAATTATCCATTTATTATTAATTTTAATACTAAAATTTTGTTATTAAAATAAATAATTAATATTAAAATTTTGTCATAAAAAATAATTAAATAAGTAATAAATAATAAATAATAAATAATAAATAATAAATAATAAATAATAAATAATAAATAATAAATAATAAATAATAAATAATAAATAATAAATAATAAATAATAAATAATAAATAATAAATAATAAATAATAAATAATAAATAATAAATAATAAATAATAAATAATAAATAATAAATAATAAATAATAAATAATAAATAATAAATAATAAATAATAAATAATAAATAATAAATAATAAATAATAAATAATAAATAATACATAATAAATAATAAATAATAAATAATAAATAATAAATAATAGATAATAAATAATAAATAATAAATAATAAATAATACATAATAAATAATAAATAATAAATAATAAATAATAAATAATAGATAATAAATAATAAATAATAAATAATAAATAATAAATAATAAATAATAAATAATAAATAATAAATAATAAATAATAAATAATAAATAATAAATAATAAATAATAAATAATAAATAATAAATAATAAATAATAAATAATAAATAATAAATAATAAATAATAAATAATAAATAATAGATAATAAATAATATAAAATAGATAATAGATAATATTTAATAATTAGTAAATGATATTTTTTTTAATAATATAAATAATAATAAAATTTAAAGTGTTACAATTTTATATTATTATTCCTTTTTAATTAAAACACAAAAGGAAAAAATTCCCTTGTATTTTATATATCCATTTAAGTATAATTATTATTTTTATTATACATATATATACTTTTTTTTTTAAGATTATGATCGATATTAATTAATTATTAGTTTTTAATTTTTCTCTATTACTAGTTTTATATAAATATAGGAAAAAAAATTAAATGAAATAAGTGAAAAAAGTAAATATAAATAACATAGATTTAAATATTATATATATATACTCCTTTTTTTTTTTTTTTTTTTAAAAGCAATAATGACTTCTTTTATAACAGTAATTCCACCTTTAACATTTCTTACTTTAAATTTTTATTTTAAACTTGTATAACAGTAATTCCACATTTAACATTTCTTACTTTAAATTTTTATTTTAAACTTGTTATAAAGGTAAAGGAAGAGGGAGACAATTATTCTTATTTTGTTTTTGTTTTGATCTTTTCATATCTATTCATTAAATATATTTAATATATATATAAATCTAATATATATAATAACATTTTAACACTATACATTAAGAAAAATAATAATAATTATAATAATAATATAATTAATAATTAAAGATTTCTTTCTTTTATTAATATTTTTTAATTATATGATATTATTTTTTATATCCTTATAATTACTATTACTATTACTATTATTAATATTTAATTATATTATTCTTCTTTTTATTATTCATATTATTATTACTATTATTATTATTAGAAATATTGTTATTGATTAATTAATAGTATTATCATTTTTTTTTTTAAATATAATTCCTATTATTTTTTTTAATTTAATCTTTTTTAGGTATTCAAATAAAAAATTTAAAAATTAAAAAAATATTAAAAAAAAACTTTAAAAAATTTTTGTGTAACTGGTATAATCTAATATAAAATTTAATGTATATTAAAGTATATTTATAATATATGAGATTACTAATGAAAAATATAAAAAATATAAAAAACCCAATTTTATTCTAATCCTTTAATTATTTTTGTTGGCCTTTAAAAGTAATTTTTTTTTTTATTATTTCCTATCTTTATTTTTTTTTTTTTTTTTTTATTTTTTTTTTTTACTATAAAGAAGTTTAATATATAGAAATATTATTATTACTTACCAAAAAAAAAAAAAAAAAGATAATAGAAAGTACTTAAATTGTATTTATACATTTATATTTTATATATATATATTTTTTTAATGAAACAAAAAAAAGAAAATATTGATTTTATAAAATTATATGTATACAATTAACATAAAAACAAAAGTAATAATAATAAATGATAAATGATATAGTAGCTTTTAATCTAGTTAAAATATTTACATAAATTAAAACTTAAAAAGCAAAGATAAAAAAGTATTTAAAATGAAATTCCATTCATAGTATGAATTGAATTGAATTGAATAAAATTAAAATAATAATGTTAATTTTAAGAAAAAAAAAAAAAAAATTAAAATAAAAATAAAGTAAATTTTAAAACTGAACGCTAAAGCAAATAAACAGAAATAAATTAATATAATAATTGTAATTGCTGGATTATTATATTTTATATAATTTTTTAAATATGTATTATTATTATTATTTTTTCTTTAAAAATATATATATATAAGTCAATAGAAAATAATAATCATAATATTTTTAATGATAAAAAATTAGTAAATATAACAATTAACGATTTTCTCTTAAATATATATATGTGTATAATAATATATATATTATATTTAATATTAAATGAAATTAACTAAATATAAAAAATAAAAAAAAAAAAAAAATGGACTTTAATAAATTTCAAACTGAATTTTTGTCAAAATTAAAATCAAAAAATAAAAAATGTTTAGAAAGTATTGAATCCAATAAAACATTGATACAGGAAAATTTGGGAGAAAATGCTGATACTGAAGTTATAAAAAATTTTGTTAAGGAACTTAATGAGGTTATTGTTGAAAATGATGATCACTTAATTAATATAATTATTGAAGGTAGTAAGAGTGTGGCTCCTTTTCAAAATAAATATGAATTAGTGGAAAAAGTTTTAAAGAATCCTTATTTTAGTAGAGTTTTAGAAAATTTTAAAGATAGTGATGTTTTAGTGAGAGCCTGTAAAGAAGGTAATAAAAGTGCAGCCAAATGGCTACTCACTATGAATGTTACTCCTTACTTACAAGATGAGGATGGAGTGTCGGCCTTAATGTATGCAGCTGAAAATAGTTTTGAATTTGTTGTTGAAGCTCATCTCCATGATAGTGTTTGTATTAATCTTGTAGATAATAAAGGTGAAAATGTTTTATTTTATTCTGTACGTAATTTGAAATTTCTTGTCGATGATGTCATGACATATAATAAATATCAAAATAATTTAATACTCTATTCAGATATTAATATAAATCAAACAAATAATAAGGGAGAAACAATTCTTACGTATTGTATTAAACATGATATCATTGAACCTATCTGTAGATTCTTTCTTTATCATCCTCGTATTGATGTTAACATTGCTGATAATGATGGAAAGACGGCAGTTATGTATTTAACGGAAAAGGGACGTTTTGTAGAACTTGAAAAGTTACATGATAAAAATTGTAATTATGACTATATCGATATGGATGGTCAATCTGCACTTTCTATCCTCATTTCAAAAATGTATGATTATAATAAGGAAACGGATAAGGTTCCTTATATTGATTATGCCCGTGAAATGAGTATCTTTGTAAATTATCAATGTAATTTCAATTATTCAGTGGATGATGATGAAAATACGGCTTTTATGGTGTTTTTAGTTCAGAATGATTTAACCACAGCCAAATTTTGTGCCAAATATTTAAAGGAGTTAGATCTATCGGTTAAAAATAGATATGGAGAAAATGCTACATCACTCTGCTATAAATTAGGACATTATAAACTTATACCATATTTAAAGAGTAATCCTACCTTTAATTATAACTACCGAGATCCTATCAATCAAAATAATTTATTGATGATAGCCACCGTTAATAATTATATAGGCATCAAGGAATTATTAGAAAATGATCCTACCATTATCAATGAAGTCAACAATAAAAATGAGAATGGATTAATTATTGCAGCAAAGATTAATCAAGTCAAAGCCGTAGAAATGTTGTTGGAACGTGGTATATATATTAATCATCAAGATAATCTTGGAAATACGGCTCTTCATTATGCTGTAGAAATTCAGGAGCCCTATTTAGTTTCTCAGCTGATGACTAAGAATCCAGATATTCATATAAAGAATAATGAAGGTAAATCGCCTCTTGATTTAGCACATGAAATTTCAGAAGATAATAATAAGAATAAGAATATTAAGAAGGAAATTCTTGAGGTACTCACCAATCCATCCTATAAATTGAAAAACATAAAATTTAATAGTCAATTCACTAATAAATATACAGAAGAGATTCAAAAATATATCCTTCCCTATGCCAATAATTATTTCCCGGAGTATTCCTCGCGGAGTTCCATGGAAAGTGATAAAAAGCTAATCTATCAGAGAAATGAAACTACAGCAATGAGTGCTAAAGTCATTTTTATTGAAATTGGGGAATTTTTCTTAAAATTTAGTATCACCGTTTTAATCTTACTTATATTGAAATTTATTAATGTCTTTTAAAGAAAATGAAAATGAAAATAGAAATAAAAAATGAAAATTAAAATGAAAATAAAAAATAAACATGAAAATAAAATAAAATAAAAAAAAAATTATTGCTATTAAAATTAAATAAATTAATAAAAAAATTATAATGAACAATAATTATAATTATAATAAATAATAGTAATAATAATTAATAATTAATATATTATTATATATAAAATATAATTATGTATAAATGTATTAAAAGAAGAAAAAAAGTGTAAAAAAAAAAAAAAAAAAGAAAAAAAAAAAGAAAAAAAAATAAAAAAAAAAAAATATATATATAATATAAAATAAAAAATAAAAAACTAAAAAATATTAAAAAAAAAAATATAATAATCATAAAAAACAAGATATGAATCATATATAATAAAAAAATAAATAATATAATAATGTATATATGAACATATAAAAGTAAAACAAAAGGTCCCATGAACTTTTATACTATCATTTATATATATATATATATATATATTTTTTTTTTTTTTTTTTTTTAAATTTTTAAATTTTAATTTTAAATTATACTTATATATATATATATATTTTTTATTTTTTATATTATGATTTATTAATAGGAAATTTAGGAAAGAACCTTCTTCTCCTTCCCAATAAAGTAATCATTAATAAAAATAAAAAAATAAAAATTATATTACTATTTAAATCTTAATTATTATATATTCTATTATAATAGATATATAAATTTTAATATATACTATAACGGCATGATAGTTATAATTGTTAAATCCTATTTAAATAATGCAAAAATAATAATAATAATAATAATAATAATAATAATAATAATAATAATAATAATAATAATAATAATAATAATAATAATAATAATAATAATAATAATAATAATAATAATAATAATAATAATAATAATAATAATAATAATAATAAATTTATATAATGAATTTATAAAAGTATATATAGATATAATAAATGTAATATTGTTTATTAATAATAATTATTGTAGTAATATTTTTAGTAATAATAATAATAGAAAGTAATTTACAAATAATAATAGTTATTATTTAATTATGAATTATCCATTTGTATTTATCATTTATTTTAATATTACAATTTTGTTATAAAAATAATAAATAATAAATAATAAAATAATAAAATAATAAATAATAAATAATAAATAATAAATAATAAATAATAAATAATAAATAATAAATAATAAATAATAAATAATAAATAATAAATAATAAATAATAAATAATAAATAATAAATAATAAATAATAAATAATAAATAATAAATAATAAATAATAAATAATTAAATAATAAATAATAAATAATAAATAATAAATAATTAAATAATAAATAATAAATAATAAATAATAAATAATAAATAATAAATAATAAATAATAACTATTAAATATTGAATAATTAATAATAAATAATAAATAATAAATAATAAATAATTAAATAATAAATAATAAATAATAATAATAAATAATTAAATAATAAATAATAAATAATAAATAATAAATAATAAATAATAAATAATAAATAATAAATAATAAATAATAAATAATAAATAATAAATAATAAATAATAAATAATAAATAATAAATAATAAATAATAAATAATTAAATAATAAATAATAAATAATAAATAATAAATAATAAATAATAAATAATAAATAATAACTATTAAATATTGAATAATTAATAATAAATAATAAATAATTGAATAAATAAAAAATAAAAAATAATAATAAATAATAAATAATTAAATAATAAATAATTACTAATAATTATTAATATTTTTATTTAATAATATAAACAATAATTCCACATTTATTTTGAATTGTCATAAGAGTAAAGGAAGAGGGAGACAATTATTCTTATTTTGTTTTTGTTTTGATCTTTTCATTTTTTATTTATTGAATATATTTAATATATATATAAATCTAATATATATAATAACATTTTAACACTATACATTAAGAAAAATAATAATAATAATAATAATATAATTAATAATTAAAGATTTCTTTCCTTTATTAATATTTTTTAATTATATGATATTGTTTATTAAAAAAAATCATCTTATTTTTATCCTTATAATTACTATTACTATTATTATTATTATCATTTAATTATATCATTCATATTATTAGTATATCATTCTTATTAATAATATTATTATTCATATTGTTATTGATTGATTAATAGTATTATTTTTTTTTTAATTATAAACATTCCTATTATTTTTTTAATTTAATCTTTTTTAGGTATTCAAATAAAAAATTTAAAAATTAAAAAAATATTAAAAAAAAACTTTAAAAAATTTTTGTGTAACTGGTATAATTTAATATAAAATTTAATGTATATTAAAGTATATTTATAATATATGCGATTACTAATGAAAATTATAAAAAATATAAAAAACCCAATTTTATTCTAATCCTTTAATTATTTTTATTATTCATTATGAATTAGTATTTTATATTTATTGTCATATTTTTATAATATTTTTATAATATTATTAATTTAATTATTAATTTAATTATTTAATAAATAATAATTATAATTTATTATAAATTAAAATTTCAAAAAAAAAAATTAATTCTTTTTCATATTTAATAATTCTTATTTGACCCACAGAAGAAATTTTTTTTTTTTATTTTTTTTATTTTGAAATAACTTTTATATTTAGAAATGTTTTAAATACCAAAAAAAAAAAAAAAAAAAAAAAAAAAAAAAAATAATATAAAGTATTAAAATTGTAATTGTTCAATTGTATTTTTTATATATATATTTTTAATGAAACAAAAAAAAAGAAAATATCGATTTGATAAAATTATAAATTTACAATTAAAATAAAAAAAAAAGTAATAATAACTGATAAAATAGATTTTAATCTAGTTAAAATATTAAGCAAAAATTAAAAATTAAAAATTAAAAACAAAAATAAACAAATATATATAATGAAATTCCATTCATAGCATGAATTGAATTGAATAAAATTAAATAAAATAATATTAATATTAACAAAAATCAATAATAATAGAAATAAAATAAAAATAAAGTAAATAGTTCAAAACAACTATTCACAAAAACAAATAAACAAAAATAAATTGATAAAATAATTGAAATTATTGGAATATTATTTTTTATATAAATATATAAAATATAAAGTCAATAGAAAATAATAATCATAATATTTTTAATTATAAGAATTAATAAATACAACAATTACAATTTACTTTTATATATATATATAATAAGAAAAAATAATAATAATAAATTTTATTTATATTATATTTAATATTAAATGAAATTTACTAAATAAAAAAAAATAAAAAAGAAAAAAAAAAATGGACTTTAATAAATTTCAAACTGAATTTTTAACACAATTAAAATCAAAGAATAAAAAATGTTTAGAAAGTATTGAATCCAATAAAACATTGATACAGGAAAATTTGGGAGAAAATGCTGATGCTGAAGTTATAAAAAATTTTGTTAAGGAACTTAATGAGGTTATTGTTGAAAATGTTGAAAATGATGATCACCAAATTAATATAATTATTGAAGGTAATAAGAATTCGACCCATTTTCAAAATAAATATGAATTAGTGGAAAAAGTTTTAAAGAATCCTTATTTTAGTAGAGTTTTAGAAAATTTTAAAGATAGTGATGTTTTATTAAGAGCTTGTAAAGAAGGTAATAAAAGTGCAGCCAAATGGCTACTCACTATGAATGTTACTCCTTACTTACAAGATGAGGATGGAGTGTCGGCCTTAATGTATGCAGCTAAAAATAGTTTTGAATTTGTTGTTGAAGCTCATCTCCATGATAGTGTTTGTATCAATCTTGTAGATAATAAAGGTGAAAATGTTTTATTTTATTCTGTTCGTAATTTGAAATTTGTTATCGATAATGTCATGACGAATAATAAATATCAAAATAATTTAGTACTCAACTCAGATATTAATATAAATCAAACAAATAATAAGGGAGAAACGATTCTTACGTATTGTATTAAGCATGATATCATTGAACCTATTTGTAGATTCTTTCTTTATCATCCTCAAATTGATGTTAACATTGCTGATAATGATGGAAAGACGGCAGCTATGTATTTAACGGAAAAGGGGCTTTTTGTAGAACTTGATAAATTGCATGATAAAAATTGTAATTATGACTATATCGATATGGATGGTCAATCTGCACTTTCTATCCTCATTTCAAAAATGTATGATTATAATAAGGAAATAGACAAGGTTCCTTATATTGATTATGCCCGTGAAATGAATATCTTTGTAAATTATCAATGTAATTTCAATTATTCTGTAGATAATGATGAAAATACGGCTTTTATGGTGATTTTAATTCAGAATGATATGACTACCGCTAAATTTTGTGCCAAATATTTAAAGAAGTTAGATCTTTCTGTTAAAAATAAATATGGAGAAAATGCTACATCACTCTGCTATAAATTAGGACATTATAAACTTATACCATATTTAAAGAGTAATCCTACCTTTAATTATAACTATCGAGATCCTATCAATCAAAATAATTTATTGATGATAGCCACCGTTAATAATTATATAGGGATAAAGGAATTATTAGAAAATGATCCTACCATTATCAATGAAGTCAACAATAAAAATGAGAATGGATTAATTATTGCAGCAAAGATTAATCAAGTCAAAGCCGTAGAAATGTTATTGAAGCGTGGTATATATGTTAATCATCAAGATAATCTTGGAAATACGGCTCTTCATTATGCTGTAGAAATTCAGGAGCCCTATTTAGTTTCTCAGCTGATGACTAAGAATCCAGATATTCATATAAAGAATAATGAAGGTAAATCGCCTCTTGATTTAGCACATGAAATTTCAGAAGATAATGATAATAGTAAGAATATTAAGAAAGAAATTCTTGAGATTCTCACCAATCCATCCTATAAATTGAAAAACATAAAATTTAATAGTCAATCCACTAATAAATATACAGAAGAGATTCAAAAATATATCATTCCATATGCCAATAATTATTACCCGGAATATTCATCGCGAAGTTCCATGGAAAGTGATAAAAAGTTAATTTACAAGAGAAATGAAACTAAGGGAATGAGTACTAAATTCATTTTATTTGAAGTTGGTGAATTTTTACTGAGATTTGGAATCATCATTTTAGTCATATATTTATTGAAATTTCTTTTTTAATTTCTTTTAAAAAAAAAAAAAAATGAAATAATAAAAATAAAAATAAAAATAAATAATAAAAATGAAATGAAAATTAAAAATAAAAAATGACAATGAAAATCAAAAAAAAAAAAAAAAAAAAAAAAAAAAAAAAAAAAAAAAAATTTTTATTATTATTAAAATTAAATAAATTAATAAATAAAATATAATGAATAATCATTATAAATAATAGTAATAATAAATAACAATAAATAACAATAATAATTATTGATAATAGTTATTAATAGTAGTTATTAAATTAATTATTAGTAATAAATAATAATTAATGTATTATTATATATAAATATATTAAAAAAAAAAAAAAAAAAGTAAAAAAAAAAAAAAAAAATAAAATAAAAAATAAAAATAAAAAATAAAAAATAAAAACGAAATAAAATAAATAAATGTATATATATAATAATAGTAATAAAAACAAAATTAGATATATATAATAATATATATATAAACAAATATAATTAAAACAAAAAATTCTTCACAGTAAAGTAATTATAAATAAAAAAAAAAAAAAAAAAAAATAAAGGCTATATTATCTATTATAATAGATATATAAATTTTAATGTATACAATAATGCATTATTAGTTAAATCCTATTTAAATAATGTAATAATATGGAGTAAATAAATAGATTTTTTTTAAATAAAAAAATATTTTTTTTTAATACATTTTATTTTTAATACATTTTCTTAATATTAACATTTTTATATATAATATTGATATTAATAAATAAATAAATAAATAAATAAATAAATAAATAAATAAATAAATAAATAAATAAATAAATAAATAAATAAATAAATAAATAAATAAATAAATAAATAAATAAATAAATAAATAAATAAATAAATAAATAAATAAATAGATAAATAAGTAAATAAATAAATAAGTAAATAAATAATGATTGATTAAAATATTAAAATTTTATGATTGTAATATACATATGTATGTATTTTTTTTTAATATAAAGAAAATATAATTAATATTTCTCCACATGTTTTTATTTATTTTATATAAAAAAATTATAAAAAAAAAAAAAAAAATAAAAAAAAAAAAAAAAAAAATAACAAAAATATAATATAAAAATTATAAGAATTAGAAATCATAAAATCCATTTAAAAAAAAAAAAAAAAAAAAAAATTAATCTTTTATTTTCATCTTGTTATAATAATTTATATATTTATAAATATATTTATATACATTAATAGATTTCATAATTTATAGAATATACCCAATAGGAAGATTTAAAATAAACTTATTATTTTTTATATTTATAAATATATCATTAATATATTAATTCGATTATTTTAAATATATATATATCATCATTATAAAAAAAAAAAAAAAGAAAAAGAAAAAGAAAAGGATAATTTCAATAATTATAAATAAATATAATCTTATTATAATAATATAATTAATTTCAAAAATAGACTTAACAATAATCTTAACAACAATAACAATAAAATATTTAATATCTAAAAATCATACATCAATAATCAAACTGAAAAAAAAAAAAAAAAATTATACCATTAATAGATTACAAATTTTTACGGAAAAATATATATAGTAAGAAAAAAAAAAAAAAAAAAAAAAAAGATGAGTTCTGAAGAAAAATCAAACTTAACTGAAACTCAACTGGAAAGTACGGAAACTTCTCTTGAAAATACTGAAAAATCTGATGAGGACAAAGTTGAAGAAATTTTAAAAAATACCAATACCACCAATGGAAAAGATAAAGGAAAAGGTAAACTATTAGAAACTGAAGTTGAAGCGAACTCTGTTATTGGTAATGAGGAGGTGAAAAAAAATGAAGAAGTTGGTGAAGTAGAAATTCATAAAATACCCGATAAGGATAATAAAGATAAGGATAAGGATAAGGATAAGGATAAGAGTAAAGGTAAAGGTAAAGGTAAAGATAGAAATAATAGGAAGAGACCACTTCGTACCCCACAAGAAAATTTTGAACATGATATCATTACGCGTTATCGTACAAAACTTTGGAAAAAGTTTAGAAAAGCCTTACAAGATTTTAAGTTGGTAGAACCAGGAGATAAGGTAGCTGTTGCACTTTCCGGAGGAAAAGATAGTTTATTAATGGCAAAACTTTTTGAAGAGGTACAAAAGCATGGGGACTTCTATTTCGATATTGTTTATCTTTCGATGGATCCCGGATTTTCACCACCGAATAAAAAAATTTTAATTGACAATTGTACCAAGTTAGGTATTGATGTTAAGATTGAAGAATCGGATGTCTTTGAAGTGGCCAATAAAATGAGTCCTAATCAACCGTGTTTTATGTGTGCTAAAATGAGAAGAGGTTTTCTCTACCGTAAGGCAAAAGAATATGGTTGTAATAAATTGGCGTTAGGACATCATTTTGATGATATTATTGAGACTACCCTTATCAATATATTTTATGCCGGCTGTTATAAAACGATGGTACCCAAAGTAGATTCTGAAAATTATGAAGGCATAACGTTAATTCGACCCATGGTCTATATTCGTGAGGAGGACATCCGTAGTATTATGAAAGACAATGATATTACCTGTATGACCTGTGGATGTGCGGTAGCCTCCAGTAAATTACCGTCGACACGTCGTAATGTTAAGGAGTTAATTCAGGAGCTAAAAGAAAAGTATGGTATTAAGGAACAAAATATCTTTAGATCTGCGGCCAATGTTAACTTGAATGGTATTTATGGGTATAAGGATGATCAGGAGCGTTTTGACTATAATGATATTTATAAACGTGGAAGACGACAATAAAAAAAAAAAAAAAAAAAAAAAAACATTTTTTTTTTTTTTACTTCTTCATATGAATATTATCATTAATATTCTAATTATTATTTTTTTTTTTTATTTGTTAATTTATTTATTTATTTATCATTAGAATACATAAATATATATAAATATATATAAATATATATATTTTTTAATTTCATTATTAATAAATATAATAATAAATTGCTATCCTATATATTTTTATTTTTATTTTTTTTTTTTTTTTTTATAATTTTCTTAATTTTTTTATTTTTTTATTTTTTTATTTTTTAATTTTTTAATTATTTATTTATATATTTTATGTTATTATAAAACGTGATAAAACAATCAAGATAAAAAAAAAAAAAAAAAATTAAAACTAAACTAAAATAAAAAATAAAAATATAATAATAAATAAAAAATAAAAATATAATAATAAAAAAAAAAAAAAAAATATCATTAGAGTTATATATATATATATAAAGAAAGAAAGAAGGATACTAATAAAATATATCTATATATATATATATTAATGTTTTTGTGTATTATTATTATTATTATTATTATTATTATTATTATTATTGTTTTTTTTTTTTTTAAAAAAAAATAAAAAAAAAGAATAAAAAAAAAAAATACATATATATATATGACAATAGATTGTAATTAGTAGTAGTAGTAGTAGTAATAGTAATAGTAGTAGTAATAGTAATAGCAGTAATTGCAATAATAGTAGTAATAACAGAAGTTGTAAGTAGTAGTAGTAGTAGTAATAATAGCAATGGTAGTTTTATTGATAGTAATAATAGTAATAGTAGTTAGTAGTTAGTAGTAGTAGTAGTAGTAGTAGTAGTAATAATAGTAATAGTAGTTTTAGTGGTAGTAATAATAGTAATAGTAGTTTTAGTGGTAGTAATAATAGTAATAGTAATAGTAATAGTAATAGTAATAGTAGTAATAGTAATAGTAATAGTAATAGTAATAGTAATAGTAATAGTAATAGTAATAGTAATAGTAATAGTAATAGTAATAGTAATAGTAATAGTAATAGTAATAGTAATAGTAATAGTAATAGTAATAGTAATAGTAATAGTAATAGTAATAGTAATAGTAATAGTAATAGTAATAGTAATAGTAATAGTAATAGTAATAGTAATAGTAATAGTAATAGTAATAGTAATAGTAATAGTAATAGTAATAGTAATAGTAATAGTAATAGTAATAGTAATAGTAATAGTAATAGTAATAGTAATAGTAATAGTAATAGTAATAGTAATAGTAATAGTAATAGTAATAGTAATAGTAATAGTAATAGTAATAGTAATAGTAATAGTAATAGTAATAGTAATAGTAATAGTAATAGTAATAGTAATAGTAATAGTAATAGTAATAATAATAATATTTTAGAAATAATATATACAGTTAGAGGTACTAGTAGTAATAGTAGTAGGATGAAGATTAAACATATTTTAATTTATAATAGGAAATTGATAATATATAAAAAAAAAAAAAAAGAAAAAATTGGATTTTTTTTTTTTTTTTTTTGTTCTTTTACATAATTTTATTTTTATTTTTATTTTTTTATTTTTATTTTTATTTTTATTTTTGTTTTTATTTTTATTTTTATTTTTATTTTTATTTTTATTTTTAAATAATTTTCTATTAAATTAGTTATATATATATAAATTGTGTTTTGTGTGTGGTGGCAATTGATTTGATTTGAAAAAGACATGTTTTTTTTTTTTTTTTTTAGACTTGGAAGAGAATATACTTCCAGTGCTTTATTTAAATAGATGATTTAATTTTTTTATGTATTTATATATATATATATATATATATATTTTTTTTTTAAAAAAAAAAAAAAAAATACATTATATAATTAAAAAATAAAAATAAAATAATTAAAAAAAATAAAAATAAAATGTATGTAAAAGATGAAGTAAAATAAAAAAATAATTAAAAAAAAAAAAAATTTCGTTGTGGTATCCACTAAGTTTCTCTCCTGAACGAACCACAAGAAAGATCATCAAAAAAATTGAATTACTTACTACTATAGGTTTTCGGTGTTCGGAACGATGCTGTTAGTGAACGTGTTATTGATGGAAATTAGGAGAACTACTAATTGCACTATTCCTTTGCCATTTCAGTATTCTTAGTAAGGAATGTTTTTTTTTTTTTTTTTTCTTGCTAAAAACCTCTCAAAAAGGTAACTTAAGAGAGAGCTACGGATGATCGGTATTGTATTAGTAGGATATTCCGCAAGCCTCCCAACAATATACGGAACAGTAGAACCCCTGTGAACTTTTTTTTTTTTAAGGAGTTGTTCACCTAAAATGTCCCCGTTCCCCCCAGTATCGAATTGTAGCTCATCTAAAACGGAAATTTCACCAAGAAGGAAGGAATATATAGATATACCTGCTTAATAAAATTTTTTTGATATTCTAAAAAAAATATTAGAATAAGAAAGGAAGTAAGGAAAGATTCCTTACTTTATTGGCCAATAAAATGACTAAATCATTGGTAAAAATCTATAAGATTTACACATCGATGTAAAATAAAAAGTAGAACATTCAAATTATCTAATGAATAAAAAGATTGATCACCTTTCCCACAGCAAGGGCAGAAATTTAGGACAATTGTCAGAAACTCTACCACTTCTAATTTGCAAAATAGCGGTATTATATTTTGTAATCAGCTCTTAATCTTTAAGATCTAAGTTAAAACCTAAACTTAAATGAGGGGGGGGTATTCAACGCTGAACTTGAATAGATTTCCGGTATTTATAAATTTGAAGTTATCGTAATTCGTCCTTTTTTAAATTTCTTAGAATTTAGAAACATCAGTCCAATAAGATTCAATAACATCTTTGAATTTAGTGATATTCTACTTCCTAATTTTCTTGTAGAGATACCAGTACGTACACCAGTGATTTTTTTATTTCAACCAAGAATAACATGGCATGGAAGGGATATGGTTTTTGAGATCTTTAATGATACATTTGGAATTTCTCCATTTACAAAAATATTTTTTATTTTAAGAGAAGCGCAAAAGCCAGCCATTTGGAAATACTTGAAGATCACGAGATAAAGGCATCAACACTAACCGTTTTGTTCCTTTTTTGATATAATTTTTTTTCAATGTTATGATAATCTTCCTTGTTTCGAGGAGTCAGAATCAATACACCATAACAATACAGTGTTAATTAAGGATTATACATTCATTGAATTTTTTTTTTTTGTATGAACCGAAAAGTGGAGCAAAATATAGTGCTTTACTAATAAATATATGATTGAATAATAGAATCTTTTTAAATGTTAATAGAACTTTATTATTGATTAGATAAAAAAACTAGAGAAAGAGAAAATAAGGATATTCTAATTTTAGTATTCATATAAGTGATAATAGGCTTAAGGGAAAGATTATTACTGAAGGGGGATACCTAAGTAGATATACATAGATTCTTTAGGGATTAGAATACATACCAAGGTGAAATGTAGGTTTCTTCATAACCAGGATATGAAACAAAATTTATGGGTTTAATAACCATCGTAGAGCATTTTTTTTGATACCAAAAGACTTTTCATTTTTATTAGCTCAACGAAAATAAAAAACAATGACAAAGGTAGAGCCTTTATTTTTCTTTCACTAGGGGCTATAAGAAACAATATCATTAGTAAAAAAAAAAAGACCACCACAACATTTTTTTTGTATTATTAATACTAACACCCATATTTATCACAATTATTTTTTTAAAAAAAAAAAAAAATATCATTAATGAATAAATTAAAATAAAATTGGTGATAACACCACGATGATTAGGAAATTTATTTGATAACATATGAAGGTAACGAACGAGCTTTAGCTTTAGAAGTAAGATAGAACTTAGAAATGAATTCAAACCAATTTTTTTTCACAGATACCCAAGGTGACCAAGGTGAAAGATTTTTTGTTGGAATGTTGAAAATGGGAACAGAGTCGAAGGCTTTTTTTTTTTTTTTTTTTTAAATCAAGAAAAGTTACCTAGGTGAATTAACCTTTAAATTTTCTTCTTTGAGAAATTTCTCTATCTAATAGAAATGTAGAGACTGATATATTCTTTATGATTTTTCGAAAACCAAATTGTTCAGGTCTAATAAAATAATGTTCAAAAGCATATCTGGAGATTCTATCGATGATTATTTTTATTAGAATTGAAAAAGACATGGTGTTAATCAACCTAATAATTTTAAATAATAATTAAATTTTAACATATAAAAAAAAAAAAAAAAAAAAAAAGAAAGAAAAGAAAAAAAAGGAAAGGTGAAAAAAGGAGAAAAGGATACAAGAAAAGAGCCAAGTGAAAATAATAATAATTATAATAGTAATAACAATAATAATAATAATAATAATTAAATTAATTTTATATAAAAAAAAAAATTGTAAAAAAAATAAAATTTTTAAATCGGTTTACATTCATTTTGAACTTTTTTTATTTATTTAATTTTTATTTATATTTTATTTTTATTATATATAATATATTTTTTTTATTTTTTTTTTTCTAATTTTTTTTTTTTTTTTTTAAAAAAAAAAAAATACAATATATATGTATATATTTTAAAATTATTTTTTATTTTTAAAAATTAAAAATAAAAAATAAAATAAAAAAAAGATATATATATATGTATATTTATATAATTATAAGAAAAAAAAAATTGGACGACGCTTATTTTATTTATTTATGTATCTATCTTATATACATTAATGATAATATATATCATCAAAAACAAAAAAAAAATCTTTTTATAAAAAATTTAAAAATAATAATATACTTTTACTTCCTTTATTTATTATTATTATCATCATTAATATTTTATTCAAAAAAAAAAAAAAAAATAAAAAATAAAAAAATAAAAATAAAATAAAAATAAAAATAAAATAAAATGAAAAAGGTTTTAATATTATTATCTTTTTCAATTTTTAATTTTAATTTTTATTTTATTTTATTTTTTTTTTTTATTAAACTTTTTCCTCTCCTCTATAGTATTAAATTTTGATTTGATAGAGAGAAAAATAATATTAATAAAAAAATAAAAATATATTCTATATAATTTTTTTTTTTTTTTTTTTTTTTTTTTTGAAAAAAATTTTTTTCTTAAAATATTTTTCTATCAATTTAATTTATTGTTTTTCTTTTTATATTTTTTTTTTTTTTTTTTTTTTTTTTTTTTTTTTTATTTTATTTTATTTTTTCTTTTTCTTTCATATTTTAAATTCTATTTCTATTTTACATAAAAATAAAAATAATTAAAATAATAATTTTAATTAATTATATTTTATTATTGTATATCTTCTCAATAATAATATTATTGAATTATTATTATTATTATTATTTTTTTTTATTTTATTTTATTTTATTTTCAAAAACTTTTTTTATTTTCTTTTTCTTTGTATATTTTTTTTTTGTATTTTTACTTTTAATAACCATTTTTGGTAATTTTCTTTACAATTCTTGTATAAGCAAATAATATAATGCTGTAGGTATTATCATGGTCATCAGTATAGTTGATGTAATAAGCTAATTCAAAAATATTACCTGAATTATTTTTAGTGATAGGTTCGTATACTTTTTCAACTTCAATAGTATTTATATTATCCTGTTCAATTAATAAAAATGGAACATTTTCAATATCATAATAGTTATTAAACTTCTTTTTTGGTACAACTTCAACACTGTCACCATCAATTTCATATTCTCCATTATAGTTTAATTGATTAAGGAATTCTGGAATTTCTTCTATGGAAAGTGGTTCATCATCAACATATCTTTCAGAAACATCAGTTTTAACTCTTAAATTAGAATAAATGATTTCTTTTGTTTCCTTATCAATCATAAAAGTAGAATCTAAGTAACGAAGAGGAATATTATTAGATATTTCATCTAAATAAACGTAGACCACGTTATCAATGACCACTCTAAATTTATAATCAAGGGCAACATTATATTTTTCTAGAAGAAATTTATCTACTACAGCTATATAATCTTCATCTGTAGCTTCTTCAGCCTTACTGAATTGAATGAAAATTACCCAAACTAATAAAAGTATATATTTTAAGATATTCATTTTGTTCTTTTTTTTTTTTTTTTTTTTTTTTTTTTTTTTTTTTTTTTTTTTTGTTCTTTAATCTCAAAAAGAATTTATTATATTATATTATTTTATATTATTACTGTTTAAGTATAAAAAAATTTTTTTTTTTAATTTTCTATTTTATTTTATATATATTATATTGTTATTCTTAAATTATATATTTATTTTTTTTTTTTTTTTTTTTGACTTTACTTATTTTTATTTTTATTTTTATTTTTATTTTTTTGTTATTGTTATTTTATTACTGACTTTTTTTTTGTTAACACTTAATTTTTTAAAATGTAGTCTTTATATTATTTTGGTTTTATATTTTTTAACTTTATTTATATATATATAAATTTTCATTTATTATATAGAAGAAATAAATTATAATTATATAATTGTTTTATTTAATATATATTTATAATCTATTTTTATAAGCAATTTTATTTCTTAACTGCTATTACTATTAAGTGTTTTAAATTATTTTTTTCTCTTTTAATTTTAGAAAGACAATAATGTTTTTCTGATTTTTATTATATTATATTGTAATTATAATTATTAAACACATATATATTATATTATTTCATTTATTATATAATATATATTTAAATAAAAAAATATATAGATAAAAAAAAAAAAAAAAAAAAGAATAAGAAAAATATATTGATATTTTTAAGAATACTTTTCTTTTATATTTTTTAATTCTTTTAATTCTTTTTTTTTTAATTTCCTATCTATACTAAATTTATTCTATTTTATTTTTGTAATAATTTTTTCTTTATTAAAAATTTAAAAAAAAGAAAAAATAATATAAAAAATTTTTTTTGGTACTTTTCTTAAATATTTATATACTTTTTATTATTATTTAAATATTATTTATTTAATTATTATTTAATTATTTAATTATTTATTTAATGGTTCCTTTTTTTTTTTGTTATAACAAATTAAATTAAATATAAATTAAATTAAAATATATAAAATATAAAATATAAAATATATAAAATATATAAAAATATATATAATATATAAATATATATAATAAGTAATAAATAATAAATAATAAATAATAAATTATATATATAGAATATTAAATATAATTGAATAAATTGAAAAGATTAACAAATTTTTTTTTTTTTTCAATAAAATAAAATTTTTAATTCATTTCATTACAAAAAATTTAATTTAGATAATAAATTATTAATATAAATAAATATATGAAAAAAAATTTTTTTTTATTTTTTATTTTTATTTTATTATCAATGATTTATTTATTTATCAAAAAATTTATTATTAATTATTCATTTCTATATCATTATTATTAATTATTTCTATATTATTATTATTTATTTATATATATTGATATTAATTTTATTTTAAATAAAATTATTTCAAATTTCAAATCATTTTAGTTAAACTTATTTTTATCCAGTTAAAGCATATATTCCTTTATTTAATAACCATAAAAATGATTTCCTCTTCTTTTCTTTTATTTTTAGTTTTTTGCTGTTTTTTTTTTTCTTTTATTTTCTCTCTTTTTTTTATCCAAATATAAAACAAATTATTTTTCATTTTTATTCGTATTTTTTTTAATTTAATTTTTTTAATTTTTTAATTTAATTTTTTTAATTTTTTATTTTTAATATTCTTTTTAATTTTTATTTAAATTTATTTTTTATAATTAAAATTTTTATATTTTATTAAATTTAAACTTTATTTCTTAGTAATAAATGAAATTCATATTTTTTATATTAATTCTTATTTTTTTTTTTTGGTTTTTCATCTTAATTTTTTTACGGCACATCTTACTAATTAATTTATTTATTTATTAAAGTTTTTTTTAAATAAACTAATTTTATATTAAAAATAAATTAAAAGTAAAATTAAATATAAATTAATTTCAAAAATTTAATTTTTTATGAATAAATAAAGTTTAAAGTAAATATATATTATTTATATATTATTTATATATTATTCATATATTATTTATATTTATATATTTTTTTATATTCATCACTAAAATTTAATAAATTTAAATTTAATAGGTCAAAAAATAAAAAAAATTTTTTAACCGTTTTATAATAAATAAATAAATAAATAAATAAATAAATAAATAAATAAATAAATAAATAAATAAATAAATAAATAAAAATAATTAAAAAATTTTATTATATATTTATTATATTTATTATATTTTTTTTTTTTATAGATTTGATTTAATATATTATATATATTATATATAATATATTTTATTTTATTTTATTTTATTTTATTATTATTTTTTATATTTTTAATTTTGTTAAATAACTTTGTTAGACAAGAAACAAGTCAATAGAGAAATAAAAATAAAAAAAATATATATATATGTTTATATATATTCTTTATTACTATATAAAATGAATAATGAATAAAATGAATAATAATAAATAATGAATAAAATGAATAATAATAAATAATGAATAAAATGAATAATGAATAAATAATGAATAAAATGAATATTAATAAATTATGAATAAAAGGGAGAGAGAGAGAGAGAGATAAAAAGATAAATAAATTTATTAAATCAATTCAATTTCTTCTCTAAAACTTTTTTTAAAACAAAAATAAAAATAAAAAAAATTATGGTAAAAACTTCATTTTCATTAGTTTAAATAATTTATTAAATGATGGTCAATAAATTTTTAATATTTCATAAAAACTAATAATTAAAATTTGATAAAATATTAAATATTAAATATTATAGAATTAATATTTAATTTTTTTTTTATTCTTTATAATATATATATAAATATATTTTTTTTGTTTATAGTTTTAAGGTTAGTTGATCCATTTGATCAGTAAAAATTTTAATGGTTAAAATTTTTATTCATTTTTTTATTTTTATTTTTTTTATTTTTTTTTGGAAAAAATTGTTTCAAACAATTTATTATTTAATTTTTTTTTTTTTTTTTTTTTTTTTTTTTTTTAAATTTAACGAATTTGTTAAAGATTTTTTAATTTTTATTTTTATTTAAATAGAATAAAATAAAAATAAAATAAAATAAAAATTATAAATTTATATAAGTATTAATGAATAGATAATTAGATATAATAAATTTGTAAAACTATTTAAGTATATATATATATACTATTTAGTAAAAAAAAAAAATATGGTAAATATAAATGGCTAAAAGTTGACATCAATATTTAAATAGTTCTTCAAATGAAGGATTATATTTTTTTACTTTTATTTGTAAAATATTTATATATAGATATAGAAATAGATATAGAAATAGATATAGATATAGATATAAATATAGAAATAGATATAGATATAGAAATAAACATATATATAAATAGATATAAAAGAAGATTTTCTTTTCAATTATATATAATATAAACCATATAGACAAATAGACAAAGAGAATCCAATTTTTCAATTTTCTTTTTCATTCAAAATTTTTTTTTTTTTATTATATATATATATATATAATTTCATTTGAAAATTAAAATAAAATGAAGTGAAATGAAAAAAAAGTAAAATTAAATAAATTATTAATTAGTTTCAAGGAATAATTAAATCTGTCAATTTATTAAAAAAATTTAAAAAATTTAAAAAATCTAAAAATATCATTATTATTTGAAAATTTGAAAATTTGAAATAAATTAAAATTTATTAAATTTTACTTCATTTAAATTTTCATTCACACACACACACCAACACACACACACGCACTCTCACTCCCTCACTCTCACTCACTCACTCACTTACTCTCACTCACTTACTTACTCTCATTCACTCACTCTCTTTCTCTCATTTTCTTTATTTTATTTTTATTTTTATTTTTATTTTATTTTATTTTATTCCACCTGTACTTTATATTTATATTTCTACTATTTATTTTATTTTATCTTATTTTATTTTATTTTGGTTGTTTTTACATTTTTTTTATTATTATTTAAGGTTTAACCGTTTGTTGGGAAACTTCAATACGATCGTAAAATTAGTCTATCCATCCATTAAACTATTCATTATTATTATTATTATTATTTTATTATTATTAATTCTTATTATTAATTACTATTTATTATTATTATTTTTTCTGTTTTTCTTTCTTTCATTATTATTATTATTGGTTCCCCTTCTTCTATTTTTTTTTCTTTTAATTATTGTATGATATATAAATATAAATATAAAATTAAAAAGTTGAAACTAAAGACTTAAAAATAAAAAAAAAAAAAAAAAAAAATTAAAAATTAATTAAAAAAAAAAGTTATAAATAATTCCATAGATTACTTTTGTATTAAAAGATAATAATAGTATAAAAGACTTTTTTTTTTATTTTTTTCTTCTTTTTTAATAGTTATAAATTAGTGTCATCCATTATTTAAAGAGAGACTAAAATAATTTATTTTTTAAAAAATAAAATAAAATAAAAAAAAGAATTAAAATAATTAAGAGCATGAGAAATAATTATAATAATTATAATTATAAAGTTAATGGTAACAAATAATAATACAGCTAATAACTAATAACAAATCATATTAATTTATCCTACAAAATAATATTAACTCTATAAAATAAATAAAAAAATTAAAATAAATTGTTAACCATCTTTTAAATAATTAAATAATTAAATAATTAAATAATTAAATAAATCATTTTTAATTGAAAAAAAAATTTCAATTTTGAAAAAAAACTTTTAAATCAAATCAAAAATTTGACCGCATTATTTTTTAAAACTTTAAATTATAATAAAATTAATTAATTAATTAATTAATTAAATAATTAATTAATATTTTTTTCTTTAAAATATAATTTCTATTAAATTTTCCAATTTGTACTAAAAAAAAAAATAAATAAATAAAAATAAACTTATTTAATAATATATTATAGTTCAATATATTGTAGTATATTTAAAGAGGTAAATAATATTAAATACTAATCTATATAAAACATATTTGACACAATTTCTTTATATGTATAAATTAAATGATGTATACATGTATTACCTTATTTGATACAAATATTTTATATAATTATATTTAATGTATAAACATATTAATATTTAATTGACCAATAAAACGCCCATCTTTATCTTTATCTTTCTTTGTATAAATAAAAAATATATAAATATATAAATAAATAAATTAATAAATAAATAAATAAGTAATAAATAAATAAATAATAAATAAATAAATAAATAATTAATTAATTAATTAATTAATTAATAAATGAATAATAAATGAATAAAAATAATAAATAAATAAATCAAGTATATTATTTATAAAGTATATTTTATTATATTGTATATAAAGTATAATATATAATATTTAAATAGAATAGAATTAAAGTTTTAATTGAATTTTTCCCATCAAATTTTTTTTTTTTTTTTTTTTTTACAACATTTTATAACGGAAAAAGAAGAAAATTTGTGAGATAGAAACCACACAACAAATAAAAAATAAAAAAAAATAAAAAAAAATTAAAAAAAATAAAATAATAAATAAAAATTAATAAATATTAATAAATACATATTAAAAATATTAAGTAATTGATAAAAATAATAGTTTTTATAAAATATTTTATTATTAATTAAAGTTTATTTATTTATTAATATGAATAATTATTTAAATGAGTTAATGATATACAACTCAAAAGTTTCGATGTACTTTTGCTGGGATTTATTTATTAAATTTATTAATTTATTATTTATTTATTTAATTTTATTATTGAGATTACATATATTTAAAAGTAATCTAACAACTTTCTTATACTTTTAATAACAAATTAACTTAACATTACACAACACAACAGTACACAACAGTACACATCTCTTAATTCGGAGAATTGCTTTATTTTTATGTTATTTAGTTATAATTAACTATTTATTTAATTTTTCTTGTGATTAAAATAAGCTATTAAATGAATATAAATATTAATAATTATTATTTAAGGAAATATTTAATAACTATATAAATATAAATATGAAATAATAAGAGTATAATTAAAAGTATTGATTTATGTTATAAGATTTATTATTAATTATAAATATAAATAATAATTAGAAATCAGGCCTCATATTGAAATTGTTATAAAATCATTAGATTTAAATTTGATTTATGACATTAATTTATGTTTGAAAACTAATTTTTTATTATATTAATTAAGGTTTGAATATTTCATTTTTTATCATTAACTATCGATTTACAATTTGAAAAATACATGATATTTATACTAAATATGACTCATTAATTATATAATGAAAATCTTTATATGTTAATAACATAATATATTTCAAATATAATGAAATAAATTAAATAACGAGAATAATTTTAATAATGAAATGATTTAATATATTTTACACAACTAAAATTAAATAAACACATATATATAATAGATTTCAATATTCTAACATTCCCCCTCAGATTAGAATGTTTGCTTGTTAAAGATTTGATCTGTAAACTTTGTCATTTTTGGTCCATTAAATTCTTTTGTTAATGGGTCGGCTAACAATTTTTTCGGTATTGATATAATTTAAATTTATTCTGTTATTTTTAATATTGTCTTTATTGAAGTAAAATTTTATTTCTATGTGTTTTTAATTTATTGTTGAGTTCACCGTTTTCTACAGTTGTTTTACTTGCTAAGTTGTCAGTAAATATTTATATTAGTTTTTTAATATTGAATAACTCATATAATATATTTCTAATCCATAAAACCTTTTTAGTACATTCAGCGGTAGCAATATATTCAGCCTCAGTGGTAGATGTCTCAACTATTGTTTTTTTTTTTTTTTTTAGATTGCCAACATATTGGATCATTGTTCATTAATATTTTATAGCTTGAGGTAGATTTCCTATCTTTTGGGTCTCCAGCAAAATCTGCATGAGTGCAGGCAATAATATTTCCTTGTCCTTATTATTTAATTTTATAATGTTTAGTATAGTTTAAGTATTTTAATAGGATTAATTACTATTTTCCAGTTAGCTCTAGTTGGATTCTCAGAATTTCTAGCAACTTTTCCAACGGCAAAGGTAATATCAGGACGTATACATCTTAAGAGATAGATCAAAGATAAGATCCAACGGCGCTTTTAAATATTGTTTTATCAAATTTAATATCATTTTTCATTGATTTTGTTACTGTTAAGTAAGGAGTTTTTGCTTTTCTAATATTGTCTATGTTAAATTTTTTTGTAGTAAATCCTTTATAAGCTGAGTTTGAGAAATTAAATAATTTGAACATTCCTTTTCGATATTAATTCCTAAAATGTAATCTGCTTCACCGCATTTTGAAACTTTAAAATTTTTCTTAATCTTTTTAATAGTTTTGTTTATATGATATTTAATTCCTGTTATTAATATATCATCCACGTAAATATCTGTAATACACACAGATTTTCCTTCCTCCTTTTTTTTTTTTTTTTTTTTTTTTACAAAAATACATGGTTCAGAAGTTAGTTGAATGAAACCATTATTTTTGAGAAGGTTTGTAAAGTGGATGTTCCATTGATGACCTGATTGTTTCAAGCCATATAAAGCTTTTCTTAGAAGCCAGTATCCTTTTACCAGAGTTTACATCACCAGGTGGGATGGTGACATATATGTCTTTGTCTAATGGAGCGTTAAAATAAACGGCTTTAATGTCAAGCTGCATTAAGTCTCAGTTGAAATTTTGATGACAGAGCAATAATTAATTTTTTAAACTGTCGGATACTAAGAGTAGGTGAGTATGTTATAAGTCATAGTCTATACCCTTTTTTTCTGTGTGAAACCACGAGCAACGAGACGAGCCTTGTGTTTTAAAAATATTACCATTTCCATCCTTCTTGAGAGTATAAACTAAACTCCACTTTGGTAGTTGTTGATTTAATACTATTAGGAAGCTTTTTAGCAAAGGTCATAGTTTTGTTATCATAGAAAATTTTGTAATTCGGAATTCATTGCTTCTATTCATTGATCTTTATCAGATCGAGAAATGGCTTGCCTATAAGTAAAAGGTGTTTCAATTAAACAGCCTTTAGAAGGTTCAACGTTGTCAAAAGAAATCTTGTATTTTTTTTGTTGTTATCAGGAAAATAAAGAATTTCTGGGTCTTTTACACGATTCATTCATGGATGGTTTTAATTTTTTTACTATCTGGAAGTTTAGGATGAATCAGCTTGTGTTTAAAAGGAATAGTGTTTATTGTTTTATTGCTTGAGTTAATCTTCTTTTTTGGCTTGCTGATTAATGATATTGAATAGAATTATCTCCATTTGAAATTTTAACTAAATCTAACACTTTTGGCGTAAACTTACTAACAATTATTGAACTTTGAGTTCTAACTTCTGGAGGCAGATAGTAAATAAAATTTTGTTCATATTAATGCAACGTGAGTCCAAAAATTTGAATCAGGAAAAAATATTACATAATAATCTAATCAGTGTTTTTATATGTAAAGGTAATGTCGGTTGATGATAATTAAGAACATTTGTTATTCCTTGTAATCCTGGATTACTTTTAATATAATCAACCATTTGAATCAAATATTTTCTATCGGTTCCTTCAGCATCTTGAAGTCCTGGTATATTAATTACAAATATTTTATTATCATTACGGTATTCTCCTTTTGTAAATTTTGTTTCTGCGTTAGGATCGGGTATGTATTAATATTACTTAATTTATTATTAATATTATTTATTTTTCTGATTTTTTTTTTTTTTTATCACTAATATTATACTAAATCAATTATTATTACCTTTTATGTTATTTATTACTTAGGAAACCTCTGCATTCTTTTTATCAACATTGTCTCATGCTCTGAACTGCTTTTCAGCTGTTTTGAGAACGAGGGTTGAGTTATTATAGTAACGGTCTTAGATCAGAGTTGTAAAAATCATTCTTGTTTCTATTGGTTTATTTGACGAGTTTCCTTCAAGGATTCGGGATTTTTTTTTTTTTTTGTCATTTATTATTTATTATATTGATTATTATTGTCAATCGTTATTATTATTATTATTATTATTATTATATATTATTTATTATTTAATATTTTAATATTACCTATATATTATTTTTTACTTATTATTATTATTATTTTTATATATTATTTATTATTTAATATTTTAATATTACCTATATATTATTTTTTACTTATTATTATTATTATTATTTTTATATATTATTTATTATTTAATATTTTAATATTACCTATATATTATTTTTTACTTATTATTATTATTATTATTTTTATATATTATTTATTGTTTAATATTTTAATATTACCTATATATTATTTTTTACTTATTATTATTATTATTATTTTTATATATTATTTATTATTTAATATTTTAATATTACCTATATATTATTTTTTACTTATTATTATTATTATTATTTTTATATATTATTTATTATTTAATATTTTAATATTACCTATATATTATTTTTTACTTATTATTATTATTATTATTTTTATATATTATTTATTATTGGATATTTTAATATTACCTATATATATAATTTTTTACTTATTATTAATATTATATATCTAATCAAATTATTATTCTTTATTATTTATTAATTATTTTTTTTTCTTTTCCTAAATTTGTTACATTTTTTAATAAATTGATTCGTATAATCTATTGTACAAAGTCAACAATTTTTGGTATATTCATTGGAATCTCAATCCAATTTTTAATGATTAATTTGTTTTTATACTCTAAGTGATTTATCTATTGAAGACAATAAAAATTTTTACGGGACATTCTTATTCTAAACATTGCTTTTTCTGATTTTCTGTTGACGATGTTAATCGATTGATCCGTAACAATGGAATTTGTTAGTGTTTGATGAGCTTTTCAAACGATTCAATCTGATGCTGAAAGCTACTTCCTTTCCCAAATTTCTCACTAAAAGAATATCAAATAGTCATTGGGATCACAAAAAAAAAATTTTTTTTTTTTTTCCTTAAGTTCAAGACATTTATATTATATATCTTATCTCACCTAATAAAATTTTTTTTTCTTAAATTCAAGACATTTATATTATATATCTTATTTCACCTAATAAATTTTTTTTTTCTTAAATTCAAGACATTTATATTATATATCTTATCCCACCTAATAAATTTTTTTTTTTTTTTTTTATTTTGGTAAGAAAAATGATTCATTGGAGGTGGTAGTTTTGGTTTATAATAATAAACCAATATAACAATATAATAAAAACATAAAGCAAAAATTAAACAAAAAAATACAATAACAATCGTCGTTATACACACTGCCCGGAGATGCATTCCTAACGTTCCTACATATATCTCTATTGACCACGAACATCAGAACGGAATCATTAACCCCTCCCTAGTGGGTGAAATCATTGGCGATTGGAAATTTTACAATCATCAAGGTCTATGCTTCAACTCAAAGTGTAGTATCAGGGTTGGGTGAATTAAGAGGGAAATCTTATGAACATCACGTGTGGTCTCATGATATCCCAGGTGATATGCGGGACTTTAATGTGCAATAATTTATAAGCAGTTTAATGTGCAATAATTTATAAGCAGTGGGTTTTAAATAATTGTAGTTTAGTAAATTTTATTAATAAAATTATAATATTCGTACAATTAAAATAATAATTCTAATTCCTAAAATTTTACAAGAGAGTTCCCTATTTCAAATATAAATAATTTAATCTATTTATAAGAAATAGGTAATATATTAATTATATATTCTAATATATAGAACTATATAAATTTTATATGAAATAAAGTATTATAATTATTATAATTATAATAATACATATTGAAATAAAATAAAATAAAATAAAATAATTATTATCAAAAAGATATAAATTTAATATTTAATAATTATTATTAAATATACAAATATGTTACTACACATATTTGTTTTATATCACAGGATAGAAACCTCATCCAGATTATTTGGTGCCATGCCGAGGATTCGGAAAAAAGTAATAATAAAAAAGAAAAAACATTTCCTTTAAATAATATAAATTAAAAAATTTTTTAAATCATTAAAAAATTAATTATAAATATGTTACACAACAAATTTATTGTATCCAAATGTAAAAAAAATTCAGTCAAATGTAAAAATTCATAATATTTCAGTAATAATATATAATATGAAAAATATTTTAATTTTGTGTTTGAACGTATCCTGAAGTATAAAGATTAAATGTCACTAATAATGTTAGAGTATAAGAGAATAATGATTATAAATAATATTCAATGACATTTTCTTAAATGTAGAAGATCTTTCTTAATGTAAAAAAAAAAAAAAATAAAAAAAAAAATAAAAAGAAATAAATGAGCAAATAATAAAAATATAAATTTCATTAATATTCATTCTCTGTAGGATAGGTTTCAGTTCTAAATCATAATAATAAATTAAAAATAAAATAAAACATAATAAAAAAAAAAAAAAAAAAAAAAAAAATGAAAATAAATAAAATATTAATATATGTAATATTTATTTTACTTTTTTTTTTTTAAAAAAAAAACTTTAAATTAAATATATATATATATATTATTTTCTCTCTAAAGGTTTTTACGGAATTTAATACAGCTCAAAACAGAAGTGCAAAATTTTTATGATGTAATAACGTCTTACATTGTTTTATTTTTATTGTATTTTAGTATTTTATTTAATATTATTTTATTGATATTTTCTGATTTTTAATTTTTATTTTTATTTTTATTTTTATTTTTTTTCTATTCCTATTTCTATTTCTATTTTTATTTTACAAACATATATATATTACTTATTATTTATTATTATTATTAATATTATTAATATTATTATTATTATTATTATTATTATTATTATTATAATTATTATTTTATTTTTTATCTTATTTTTTATTTTTATTATTTTTATTATTAAATTATTTTTTTATTTTTTATTTTTTAATTTTTTATTTTTTAATATTTTAGTTCTTATTTTTTATTTATTATGTTATTAATCCCCTCTTAATGATTTTGTTCACTATTCATTTTCGCCACTATCAGTGTGAATTTTTTTTTTTAAAAGTTCACTACGATCTTCAATTTTAATAGTGAATTCATCTGTCTTAACATCATTTTCAATTATTTTTTTTTCCATTTTTTTTAATTTGACCATGATAATACAGATAATAATAATGATTATCAAAGGTATTGCAATGCATAAAAATCTTTTTAAATTAAGATAACGATCAGGAAAATCATTTTTAATTTTAGTATCATAAGGATAACTTTTGAATTCATTATTTTGTATATATCTAATAATAACAATAATAATATAAATTAATAATAATATAAATTAATAATAATATAAAATAATAATAATATAAAATAATAATAATATAAAATAATATTTATTTAAAATAATATTTATTTAAAATAATATTTATATATAATGGTATTTATAATGTATTAATTATATTGATTAAATTTTTTATTTAAAAATAAAAAAAAAAAAAAAAAAAAAAAAAAAAGAGAGAAAAAACTAGCTTTTATAAATATATATAATTTATTATCTATTATTTACTATATATATATATATATTGTATTTTTGAAGGTTATATATTTAAAATTTAAAACTATTATTTTCTTATATTTATTTAAATTTATTATTTTATATATATATATATAAAAAAAAAAAACTTACATTTCTTTTAAATTAGAATTTTTAGGAATAATTAGATCTCCTCTTAATTTATTATTAGCAACATTCCTAATAATTAAATAAATTCATTTTGTAAAATTAATATATATATATATATATATATATAATTATTATTTTTGTTTTTATTATATTATTAATTTTAAATATAATTTTAATTTTAATTTTTATTTTTATTTTTATTTTTATTTTAACTATTATTTATTATTATAAATACTATTTATTATTTATTATTTATCATATATCATTTATCATTATTATTCTTTTTGAAACTCATATTGATAATATTTTAAAATATAAATATAATTTTCTTATTTATTTAAATTCATTATCTATTAAAACTCACAATATTTCTAGAAACCGATTTTCCGGAATAATTAACTCCCCATCAAATTTATTATTATTAGCAATCCTATTAATTATTTATAATTATATTAAAAATAAATAAAAATAAATATTTAGAGCTAGACTATTTCCTTTTTTTTTTTTTTTTTTTTTTTTTTTTTTTATATTTTTATTTTTTATTTTTGTAAAATTCATTAATTATTAAAACTTACATTTTTTCTATTTTAGAACTCTCTGGAATTTTTAAATCTCCATAAAATAAATTATTACTAATATCTCTATTTATTATTGCAATTATTATTATTATTTTTAAAAATAAAATAAATTAAATATATTTTTGAAATATAAAGTTTATTATTATTATTAAAATAATTTTTTATTTTTTTTTTTTTTTATCAAATTCATTATTAATTCATAATTTTATTACTAATAAACATTTAAAATGAAATTATTTAAATAGATTTAAAAAATTTACATTGTTTTAAGATTAGAATTTGGTGGAATAATTAACTCTCCTTTTAATTCATTGTTACTAATATTTCTAATTAAATATATAATTTATATAAAAAATATTTATAATTCATAAAAAAAAAAAAAAAAAATATATATATATATATATATATATATATACATAAATTAAATATTAAGTTATAATAAATAGATACAACTTTAAAAATAATTCAAAAATAAAAGTTATTGTTATTTTAATTTATTTAAATCAATATATTGTAAACTTACAATTCTTCTAGAATAGTTTTTTCTTCTATATTTAGCTTTCCATTAAAGTGATTATTACTAGCATCTCTAATAATTAAATATTTTTTTATATAAATACAAAATTTAATATTATAATTAAATAAAATTTAATATTATTATTATTATTATTATTTAATTATTTTAAATGTATATATACAAAAATTAACATATTATTTATTCTTATATTATCATAAAAATATTTATAATCTGTGCTATATATAATTATATACATTATAAATAAAAGTTATTATTTTTTTCTCATTTTTTCTTTAAATCCTTTTATCACTTACAGTTTCACTAAAGTAGAATTTGGTGGAATAATTAATTCTCCTTTTAATTCATTGCTACTAATGTTTCTAATTAAATATATAATTTATATATAAAATATTTATAATTCATAAAAAAAAATATATATATATATATATATACATAAATTAAATATTAAGTTTTAATAAATAGATACAATTTTTAAAAATAATTCAAAAATAAAAGTTATTGCTATTTTAATTTATTTAAATTAACATGTTGTAAACTTACAATTCTTCTAGTTTAGTATTTTCTCCTATATTCAGGTTTCCATTAAAGCGATTATTACTAGCATCTCTAATAATTAAATATTTTTTTATGTAAATACAAAATTTAATATTATAATTAAATAAAATTTAATATTATTATTATTACTATTATTATTTAATTATTTTAAATGTATATATACAAAAATTAACATATTATTTATTCTTATATTATCATAAAAATATTTATAATCTGTGCTATATATAATTGTATACATTATAAATAAAAGTTATTATTTTTTTCTCATTTTTTCTTTAAATCCTTTTATCACTTACAGTTTCACTAAAGTAGAATTTGGTGGAATAATTAATTCTCCTTTTAATTCATTGCTACTAATGTTTCTAATTAAATATATAATTTATATATAAAATATTTATAATTCATAAAAAAAATATATATATATATATATATATACATAAATTAAATATTAAGTTTTAATAAATAGATACAATTTTTAAAAATAATTCAAAAATAAAAGTTATTGCTATTTTAATTTATTTAAATTAACATGTTATAAACTTACAATTCTTCTAGTTTAGTATTTTCTCCTATATTCAGGTTTCCATTAAAGCGATTATTACTAGCATCTCTAATTATTAAATATTTTGCATATATACATATAAAATTTATTATTAATATTATTATTATTATTATTATTATTATTATTATTATTATTATTACTATCATTTAATTATTTTAAATATATATATATATATATATATATATATAAATTAATATATTCATTAAAATGTTTATGATATATGTTATATATATTTATATATTTTATAAATAAAAATTAATTTTTTTTTCTCTCATTTTTTTAAGTCTTTTCATCAAAAAACTTACAGTTTCACTAAAGTGGAATTTTTTGGAATAATTAAATCTCCTGTTAATTCATTGTTACTAATATTTCTAATTAAGTATATTAATTTATATAAACATATTAGTACACCAAAAAATTAAAAAAAAAAAAAAAATAATAATAAATAAACAAACAATTATTAAAGGAAAGAAAATAAATAAATAAATATATTTAATTAATTATTTATTTATTTATTTATTAATTTATTTTATTAAATATCAATTTTTAATAATATATAATTGTAATATTATAAAGTTAAATATGATTTAAAAATAAAACTATTTTAATAATTTAATTTGTTACTATATATAAACTTACAAAATTTTGAGTTTAGATTCCCCATTACTAAAAAACATTTCTATTTCAGAATTATCTGGAATAACAAACTTTCCATTAAAGTAATTTTTACTAGCATCTCTATTAAGTAAAATATTGTTTTATGAATTCAATATTTATTATTATTGTTAATATTATTATAACGATTTTATTTTTTTTTTTTATTTCAAAAAAAATATATATACATATTTATACTTATATTTATAACTTCCTATATTTTTATTTAATATTTTTTATTAATTTATAAATATAAATATTCTATTTAAAATCATTTAAATAAAATTATAATAAAATCTTACAATTCCACTAAAGTTGTATTATGTGGAATAATTAAATTTCCTGTTAATTCATTTCCACTAATATCTCTAATAAATAAAAATAAAAATAAATATATATATATATATATAAATTGAAAAAAATGAAATATTAATTTGTAATAAGAATATTATATATTTATATAAAAGTAAAGAAACTGATTTAAAATAAAAATTATTATATGTATTATTTTATCTTCAATTACAGCTTTTCAAGACTAGGAAATTGATTTAGAAATGATTCTAAAGAAAATTTATTTATCATTTCTGTTTTTATATTGTTTCTTAAATTTCTAAATAAATAAATAAATAAATATTTTTATAATTTTAATTTTTTGTTAATATTAGTATTAACTTTCAAAAAATGTAAATACAAAAAAAAAAAAAAATAATAATAATAATACATTATTGAAAAAATAAACTGTTTAATGCTTTATTTAAAGTATCTTTATTAAAAAAATTTAATAGTGAGTATTCATTAAAATTATGATAATTATTAAATTTATTATCTATTATATATAACTATTTAATTATTTTTATTTATTATTTATTATTTATTATTTATTATTATTAATTAATAACTTTTAATAATTATTTTATTATTTTTTAATAATTTATTATTATTTCTTTAGCTTAATTTATATACTTACATTGATACAATATGGCTTTCACTTTCATCGCATTCAACATAACTTGACTTACAACATTGATATTCATGAATATAACTCTTGTAACTATTTAAAATTTCACATTCCTGAATTAGTTCTGAACAAAATATTAATGAAATATTAACAGAAAATAAGAATAATTTATAAATATTCATTTTTTTTTTTTTTTTTTTTTGAAATTTATTTTTAATAAACACTACTAAATTAAAAGATTTTTAAAATTTTATTTTATTTTATTTTATTTTTTTTTTTTTTTATTTTATTTATAAATATATATAATAGACGTTCAAATTTTTTTTTACAAAGAAAAAATGCAATAAATAAAAAAATCACTTCTTTATATAATAATAATTAAAAATAAACTATTTCCTAATTAAAATAAAAAAAAAATATATATTATATTAAAAGAATATTTAATTTAAATTTAAAACTGTCCAAAATTATAATTAATATAAAAATGTTTAAATCATTAAAAAATTAATTATAAATATGTTACACAACAAATTTATTGTATCCAAATGTAAAAAATTCAGTCAAATGTAAAAATTCATAATATTTCAGTAATAATATATAATATGAAAAATATTTTAATTTTGTGTTTGAACGTATCCTGAAGTATAAAGATTAAATGTCACTAATAATGTTAGAGTATAAGAGAATAATGATTATAAATAATATTCAATGACATTTTCTTAAATGTAGAAGATCTTTCTTAATGTAAAAAAAAAAAAAAATAAAAAAAAAAATAAAAAGAAATAAATGAGCAAATAATAAAAATATAAATTTCATTAATATTCATTCTCTGTAGGATAGGTTTCAGTTCTAAATCATAATAATAAATTAAAAATAAAATAAAACATAATAAAATAAAAAAAAAAAACAAATGAAAATAAATAAAATATTAATATATGTAATATTTATTTTATTTTTTTTTTAAAAAAAAAAAGCTTTAAATTAAATATATATATATATATATTATTATTATCTCTCTAAAGGTTTTAAGGAATTTAATACAACTCTAAACAGAAGTGCAAAATTTTTATGATGTAATAAATTTTTTTTTTTTTATATCAATGATTAATATTACTAATACTTTTTTTTTTTATTTTATTATTAACATTGTTTTTTCAAATCTTTATTGAAATAAATATATAATAAATAAAAATATAAATATAAAAAACAATTTTTATTTTATTAAATTTTGTATTTTAAATTATATTTTTATTAGATTTAATATTTATTATTAATATTTTTTTATTATAATTTTGTTTTATTTTATAATGTTTTACATTGTTTTATTGTTATTGTATTTTAGTATTCTATTTAATATTATTTTATTGATATTTTCTGATTTTTAATTTTTATTTTTATTTTTATTTTTATTTTTTTTTTTTATTTCTATTTCTATTTTTATTTTACAAACATATATATATATATATATAAACATATATATATATATATATTACTTATTATTTATTATTATTACTTATTATTTATTATTATTATTTATTATTATTAATATCATTAATATCATTAATATTATTATAATTATTATTATTATAATTATTATTTTATTTTTTATTTTTATTATTTTTATTACTAAATTATTTTTTTAATTTTTTATTTTTTAATTTTTTATTTTTTAATATTTTAGTTCTTATTTTTTATTTATTATGTTTTAAATCCCCTCTTAATGATTTTGTTCATTATTCATGTTTCCATTAAAGCTATTACTACTAGCATATCTAATCATTAAATATTTTTAATATATACATATAAAATTTATTAATATTATTATTATTATTATAATTATTATTATTATTATTACTTAATTATTTTAAAAATATATATATACAAAAATTAACATATTATTTATTCTTATATTATCATTAAAATATTTATGATTTTTTTTCTTTCCTTTTCCAAAAAAAAAATATATATATATATACTTTTATTTATAACTTCCTATATTCTTATTTAATATTTTTTATTAATTTATAAATATAAGTATTCTATTTAAAATCATTTAAATAAAATTATAATAAAATCTTACAATTCCACTAAAGTTGTATGTGGAATAATTAAATTTCCTTTTAATTTATTATCACTAATATCTCTAATAAATAAAAATAAAATTAAATATATACTTTTAATACGATAATGAAATCCTTATTTGGAATAAAAACACTATAAAGTATTTATATAAAAAATAAAATAAAAAAAAAAAAAAAAAAAAAAAAAAAAAGATTTAAAATAAAAATTATTGTATTTTAAATTTTTAGTTTATTAATAATTACAGCTTTTCAAGACTAGGAAATTGATTTAGAAATGATTCTAAAGAAAATTTATTTCTTATTTCTGTTTTTATATCGTTTCTTAAATTTCTATATAAATAAATAAATATTTTTATAATTTTAATTTTTTGTTAAAATTAGTATTAACTTTCAAAAAATGTAAATACAAAAAAAAAAAAAAAAAAAAAAAAAATAATAATACATTATTGAAAAAATTAAACTGTTTAATGCCTTATTTAAAGTATCTTTATTAAAAAATTTAATAGAGAGTATTCATTAAAATTATGATAATTATTAAATTTATTATCTATTATATATAACTATTTAATTAATTTTATTTATTATCTATTATTTATTATCTATTATTTATTATTTATTATTTATTATTTATTATTATTAATTAATAACTTTTTATAATTATTTTATTATTTTTTAATAATTTATTATTATTTCTTTAGCTTAATTTATATATTTACATTGATACAATATGACCTTCACTTTCATCGCATTTAACATAACTTAACTTACAACATTGAATATCATCAAAATTGGTATAATTTTTTAAAATTTCACATTCCTGAATTTGTTCTAAACATAACATTAATGAAATATTAACAGAAAATAAGAATAATTTATAAAAATTTATTATTTTTTTTTTTTCCTTTGCAAATTGTTTTTATTAAACACTACTAAATTAAAAGAATTTTAAAATTTTATTTTATTTTATATTTATATTATATTATATTATATTATATTATATTATATTATATTATATTATATTATATTATATTATATTATATTATATTATATTATATTATATTATATTATATTATATTATATTATATTATATTATATTATATTATATTATATTATATTATATTATATTATATTATATTATATTATATTATATTATATTATATTATATTATATTATGTTATATTATGTTATATAAATTTTTTTTTTTTTTATTTAAAAATATATATAATAGACATTCAAATTTTTTTTACGAAGAAAAAATGCAATAAATAAAAAAATCACTTCATTATATAATAAAATTTAAAAATAAACTATTTCCTAATTAAAATAAAAAAAATTAAAAAAATTATAAGAACATTCTTTTAATTTAAATTTAAAACTGTATTATAATTAATTTAAATGATTAAATAATTAAAATATTATATTAAAAATATGTTACACAACAAATTTGTAGCCAAATGTAAAAATTCATTATATTTCAGTAGTATAATTTTATATTTTAATTTTTTGTTTGAAAGAATTCTACAGTATAAGGTAAATTATTATTAAATAATGTTAGATTATTATAGAAAATTGATTATAAATTACATGAAATGACTTATTATTAAATGTAGAAGGTCTTTCTTAATGCAAAAGAAATAAAAATAAATAAGTAAACTTATAATAAAATATAAATATCATTTTTGATTTTTAAGTACTATATTTAACAAAATCTAATATAATAATGTTTAAATAGTCAAAATCATATTAAAAAAATGTTTCATAATAATTTTGTTACACAAAAGGAAAATTTTGGCAAAATTTAAAATTCATTATATATTTTTTTTTTATAATTTTAATTATTACTTTAATACTAATTAAATTTAATGTAATTTATGATATAATAAATTATCTTTAATACTAATTAAATTTAATGTAATTTATGATATAATAAATTATTTTACAAAAAATATATAAGAGAAATCTTATGATTTAATTTTAAGTATTTCAATTTTTTTTAAAAAAAATACACTATATAATTTAAAGATAAAAACAAAATGTACATAAAAAATTAAGTAAAATTAAAAATAATGAAAAAAATAAAAAAAAAAAATTTAAATAATCATAGAAAATTTAATGTAATAAAGATTAAAAATAAGTTCAAAAGTTAAAAAAATTAAAAATTTCTGTGTAATATATACTATGTGTAGTAACACGATCACCAGTTAAATTTAAAATAATAAAACAAAGTAACATCTTTAAAAGAGATAGTGTGGTATCCACTAAACTCTCCCCTAAACCACAAGAAAGATCATTAAAAATTGAATTACTTACTATAAGTTCTGTATTCGGAAATGTGCTGTTAATAAATGTGTATCGATGAGAATTAATAGGATTACTAACTGCACTTTCCTTTGCCATATCGGCACTTTTGGTGATGAAAGCGTTTTTTTGCTAAACCTCTCAAAAAGAAACTCAAGAGAGCTACTGATGATCGGCATTGTATTAGCAAGATATTCAGCAAGCCCCATAATATACGGAACAGTAGACTCCTGTGAACTTTTTTGGAGTTGTTCACTTAAATGTCCCCGTTTTCCAGTATCGAATTGTAGCTCATCTAAAGCTGAAATTCCACCAAGAAGGAATATATAAAGATAAAGTAAAAAATAAGAGAATGATTATTATTAATATAATTTAATAATTATTTTATTTTTATATAATTTTTAATAGATAACGTATAATTTATAAAATGATTTTTCTTCGTATTAAACTTATTAAGAATTAATATAACTATCAGAATAATTTACGGATGATGATGAGCGACTTCAAAACTAAAGAGAAGTTAAAATTGAATAAACAGCATTTAAATAATTAAAATTGAAAAACAATAACAATAACAATAACAATAACAATAATAATAACATTAAAAAAAAAATATAATAAACTAAATAAATATAAAAATATAATAGGTAGTATAGTAAAAGTACAAATAATTAATGAATAAGTAAAATGATTATTTAATTATTTTTGCTCATGAAGAGACTTTGAAGTATTTTGATCTTTTGTTTTTGTTATATCGAATTTGATGTCCATATAATGATAAAATAAAAATAAAAAAAAAATAATAAATAAATAAAAAAACTAAAAAAAAATTATAAATCATAAAATATAATAAAAACAAAAAAATAAAATAAAATAAAATAAAATAAAATAAAATAAAATAAAATAAAATAAAATAAAATAAAATAAAATAAAATAAAATAAAATAAAATAAAATAAAAATAATAATAATAAAAATAAAAACAACAATAATAATAATAATAAACAATTAAATAAATATATATATATATATTTTGTATTTTTTAAAATAAAATAAAATAAAAAAAAAAAAAAAAAAAAAAAAAACTTTAAAATTGATTTTAAAAAGTTCTAATGATTAATATTTATAATTACTTATTATTTATTATTATTATTATTATTATTATTATTATTATTATTATTATTATTTATTCATTATTTATTATTTATTTATTATTTAATATTATTATATTTGTATTTTTTATTTCTCAAATCTTTTTTAAAATTAATATAAAATAGAATATAAATAAAAAAAAAATTTTTTTTTTTTTTTTCATTTTATTTAACTTTTATTATATTTTCATATTTATTTTATTTATTTGATTGTATTATATTTTGTATTTTATTGTATTTTAATTATATTATTATATATTATTATTAGATTTATTTTTTTTTTAATATATTTTTTTTCTTTCTTTTTTTTTTTTTTTTTTAAATTTTACTTTATTTTATTTTTATGATATTTTATTTAATATTTTATTTTACTGATAATTTCTTATTTTTAATTTTTATATTTTTTTAATATTTATATTTATATTTATATTTATATTTATATTTATATTATATTATATTTATTTTTATTTTTTATTTATTTATTTATTTCTATTTATTTATTTTTATTTATTATTTTTTAGTTTTTAGTTTTTATTTTTTAAACACTTTTTATTGATTTTGTCCAATATTCAATGTTTGCATTTATCAGTATGAATTTTTTAAAGTTAATTACGATTTTCAACTTTAATAGTTAATTCATCTATCTTATTATCATTTATTTTCATTTCCATTTCCGATTTTTTTAACCATGACCACGACAAAACAAATAATAATAAGTACAACCAAAGGTATTACAATGAACAAAAATGTTCTCAATTGATCATTACAACCTGGAAAATCATTTTTAATATCAATATCACAAGAATAATTCAAATTATTATTTCTTAAATATCTAATAATAATTATAATAATATAAAATAATAAAATAATATTTATAGCGTTTTAATTATATTGATTAAAATTTTCATTTAAAAATAAAAAAAAAAAAAAAATTAAAATTTTAAAAAAAAAAAAAAAAAAAAAAATTAATAAACACAATTCTTATATTTATTATTTACTATATATAAATATTAATTTTTAAAGTTAAATATATATTGACTTAAATTTTGAAATTATTATTTTCTTATATTTATCTAAAATTATAATTTTATAATAATAATAATAATAATAATAATAATAATAATAATAATAATAATAATAATAATAATAATAATAATAATAATAATAATAATAATAATAATAATAATAATAATAATAATAATAATAATAATAATAATAATAATAATAATAAAAAAAAAAAAAAAAAAAAAAAAAAAAAAACCTACATTTCTTTTAAATTTGAATTTTTAGGAATTTTTATATCTCCTCTTAATCCATTATTAATGGCATGCCTAATAATTAAATAAATTTATTTTATAAAAATAAAATAAATATATATATATATATTTTGTGTTTATTAAATAATTAATTTAAATCAAAATCAAAACTTTTTTATCTATTATCTATTATCTATTATTTATTATTTATTTATTTATTATTTATTATTTATTAGTTATTATTTATTATTTATTATTTAATATTTAATATTTAATATTTAATATTTAATATTTATTATTTATTATTTATTATTATTATTCTTCTTTTTAAAATTCATATTTAAATTATTTCAACATATAATTATTATTTTCTTATTTATTAATTCATTGTTTATTAAAACTCACAATATTTCTAGATGCTGATTTTCTTGAATATTTAACTCCCCATCAAAAATATTATTATTAGCAATCCTATTAATTATTTATTTATGATTATATTAAAAAAAAATAAAAATAAATATTTATAAAAATATTATTTCCTTTTTTTTATTATTTATTTATTATTTTTTTTATTTTTATTTTTTTTTTTTTTGCAAAATTGGTTAATTGTTAAAACTTACAATTCTTCTAGTTTAGAACACTCTGATAAGTCTAAATTTCCATGAAGTAAATTATTACTAATTTTTCTATTTATTATTGCAATTATTATTTTAAAAAATAAATTAAATTAAATATATTGTTTAAATATAAAGTTTATTATTATTAATTAAATAATTTTTTATTTTTTTTTTTTTATCAAATTCATTATTAATTATTTTATTATTAATATATATATTTAAAATAAAATTATTTAAATAAACTTAAATAAATTTACAATGTTTTTAGATTAGAATTTGGTGGAATAATTAATTTTCCATTTAATCTATTATCACTAATATTTCTAGTTAAATATATAATTTATATAAAAAATATTAATAATTCATAAATTATTTTTATATATTATATATATATTAAATATTAATTTTTAAATAAAAAGATACAATTTTAAATATAATAAAATATAAAAGTTTTTTATTTATTTATTTTTTTATTTATTTATTTAAATTAATATTTTTAAAACTTACAATTCTTCTAGTTTAGTTTGTTCTTCTATATTCAGCTTTCCATTAAAGTGATTATTTCTAGCATCTCTAATAATTAAATATTTTTTTATATAAATACAAAATTTAAAATTATAATTAAATAAAATTTAATATTATTATTATTATTATTATTATTATTATTATTATTATTACTATTATTATTATTATTATTATTACTATTATTATTATTATTATTATTATTACTATTATTATTATTATTACTATTATTATTATTATTACTATTATTATTATTATTACTATTATTATTATTATTACTATTATTATTATTATTATTATTATTATTATTATTGTTATTATTATTATTATTACTATTATTATTATTATTATTATTATTATTATTATTATTACTATTATTATTATTATTATTATTATTACTATTATTATTATTATTACTATTATTATTATTATTATTATTATTATTACTATTATTATTATTATTACTATTATTATTATTATTATTATTATTATTATTATTATTATTATTACTATTATTATTATTATTATTATTATTATTATTATTTATTTATTTTAAATGTATATATACAAAAATTAGCATATGATTTATTCTTAAATTATTATAATAATATTTATGTCTATGATATTTATATTTATATATTTTATAAATAAAAATTAATTTTTTTTTCTCTCATTCTATTTAAGTCTTTTCAACAAAAAACTTACAGTTTCACTAAAGTGGAATTTTTTGGAATAATTAAATCTCCTGTTAATTCATTATTACTAATATTTCTAATTAAGTATATTAATTTATATAAATATATTAGAACAACAAAAAATTAAAAAAAAAAAAAAAAAAAAAAAAAAAAAATAAATAAATAAATAAATAATAAATAAATTGATTAATAAATTAAAAAAAAATAAAAATAATAAATAAATTGATTAATAAATTAAAAAATAAATAAATAATAATAATAAATAAATTGATTAATAAATTAAAAAAAAAAAAAATAATAAATAAATAAAAATAAATTTTTAGTAATTTAATTATTATATATAATTATATTGTTATTATGTTTATTATAATTTAAAAATAAAACAATTTTAATTATTTAAAGTATTTTAATATAAAAACTTACAAAATTTCGAGTTTAGATTCCCCATTACTAAAAAACAATCCTATTTCAGAATTATCTGGAATAACAAACTTTCCTTTAAAGTAATTTTCACTAGCATCTCTATAAAGTAAAATATTGTTTTATGAATTTAATATTAATTATTGTTAATATTATAATAACGATGTTTATTTTTTTTTTTTTCCTTTTCCATAATATATATATATATATTTATACTTATATTTATAACTTCCTATATTTTTATTTAATATTTTTTATTAATTTATAAATATAAATATTCTATTTAAAATTAATTAAATAAAACTATAATAAAAACTTACAATTCCACTAAAGTTGTATTATTTGGAATAATTAAATTTCCTTTTAAATTATTTCCACTAATATCTCTAATAAATAAAAATAAAAATAAATATATACTTTTAATACGATAATGAAATCCTTATTTGGAATAAAAACACTATAAAGTATTTATATAAAAAAAAAAAAAAAAAAAAAAAAAAAAAAAAAAAAAAAAAAATTTAAAATAAAAATTATTATATTTTTAATTTTTAGTTAATTAATAATTACAGCTTTTCAAGTCTAGGAAATTGATTTAGAAATGTTTCTAAAGAAAATTTATTTCTTATTTCTATTTTTATATCGTTTCTTAAATTTCTATATATATAAATAAATAAATAAATATTTTTATAATTTTATTTTTTTGTTAAAATTAGTATTAACTTTCAAAAAATGTAAATACAAAAAAAAAAAAAAAAAAAAAAAAAAAAAAAAAAAAAAAAAACATTATTGAAAAAATAAACTGTTTAATGCCTTATTTAAAGTATCTTTATTAAAAAATTTAATAGAGAGTATTCATTAAAATTATGATAATTATTAAATTTATTATCTATTATATATAACTATTTAATTAATTTTATTTATTATTTATTATTTATTATTTATTATTATTAATTAATAACTTTTAATAATTATTTTATTATTTTTTAATAATTTATTATTATTTCTTTAGCTTAATTTATATATTTACATTGATACAATATGACCTTCACTTTCATCGCATTTAACATAACTTGAGTTACAACATTGAATTTCATCATCTCTAACATAACTCTTGTAACTATTTAAAATTTCACATTCCTGAATTAGTTCTGAACAAAATATTAATGAAATATTAACAGAAAATAAGAATAATTTATAAATATTCATTTTTTTTTTCTTTGAAATTTATTTTTAATAAACACTACTAAATTAAAAGATCTTTAAAATTTTATTTTATTTTATATTTATATTATATTATGTTATATAAATATATTTTTTTTATTTTATTTATAAATATATATAATAAACGTTCAAATTTTTTTTACAAAGAAAAAAAAGCAATAATAAAAAAAGCACTTCTTTATATAATAAAAATTAAAAATAAACTATTTCCTAATTAAAATAAAAAAAATTAAAAAAATTATAAGAACATTCTTTTAATTTAAATTTAAAACTGTCCAGAATTATAATTAATTTAAATGATTAAATAATTAAAAAATTATATTAAAAATATGTTACACAACAAATTTGTAGCCAAATGTAAAAATTCATTATATTTCAGTAGTATAATTTTATATTTTAATTTTGTCTAAGGTAAATTATTATTAAAAAATGTTAGACTATTATAGAAAATTGATTATAAATAACATGAAATGACTTATTATTAAATGTAGAAGGTCTTTCTTAATGCAAAAGAAATAAAAATAAATAAGTAAACTCATAATAAAATATAAATATCATTTCTGTTTTTTAAGTACTATATTTAACAAAATCTAATATAATAATGTTTAAATAGTCAAAATTATATGTTTCATAATGATATAAATTGAAATATTCAAACCTTAATTAATATAAAATTAGTTTTTACTATTCAAGCATAAATTAATGTCATAAATCGAATTTAAATCTAATGATTTTACAACAATTTTAATATGTGACTGACTTGATTTCTATACATTAATTATATTTATAATTAATAATAAATTTTATAGCATAAATAAATGTTTTAATTATATTCTTATTATTTTATATTTATATTTATATAGTTATTAAATATTTCCTTAAATAATAATTATTAATAGTTTATTCTAATCACAAGAACAATTAATTAAATAGTTAATTATAACTAAATAATATAAAAATAAAGCATTTCTCTGAATTAAGAGAAGTGTCGTGTCGTTGTTGTATAAAAGTTAATATTAAAAGTTATATTATGTTAAGTTAGTTTGTAATTAAAAGTATAAGAAAGTTGTTAAATAGTCCTTTTAAATATATGTAGTTTTTATATAAAATTAAATAAATAAATAAATAATAAATTAATAAATTTAATAAATAAATCCCAACAAAAAGTACATCGAACTTTTGAGTTGTTTATCAATAATAGTTTTGTTACACAAAAGGAAAATTTTGGCGGAATGTAAAATTCATTATATTTCTATAATTTTTTTTTATAATATCAATTATTAATTTAATACTAATTAAATTTAATGCAATTTATGATATAATAAATTTTTTTATAAAAAATATATAAGAGAAATCTTATTAAATACATAAATTATTTATGTATTTAATAAATCATAATATTGATTAATATTTCGGTAAAAATTTTTTTTTTTTTTTAAGACTAGGAAGAGAATACATAAATACCCTTCAAGTGCTTTATTAAATAGATGATTTAATTTTAAGTATTTCAATTTTTTTTAAAAAAAAATATACTATATAATTTAAAGATAAAAACAAAATGTACATAAAAAATTAAGTAAAATTAAAAATAATGAAAAAAATAAAAAAAAAAAAAAAATTTAAATAATCATAGAAAATTTAATGTAATAAAAATTAAAAATAAGTTCAAAAGTTAAAAAAATTAAAAATTTCTGTGTAATGTATATTCTGTAGTAACATGATCACCAGTTAAATTTAAAATAATAAAGCAAAGAAGTAACATTTTTAAAAGAGATAGTGTGGTATCCACTAAACTCTCCCCTAAACCTCAAGAAAGATCATTAAAAATTGAATTACTTACTATAAGTTCTGTATTCGGAAATGTGCTGTTAATAAATGTGTATCGATGAGAATTAATAGGATTACTAACTGCACTTTCCTTTGCCATATCGGCACTTTTGGTGATGAAAGCGTTTTTTTGCTAAACTTCTCAAAAAGAAATTCAAGAGAGCTACTGATGATCTGCATTGTATAAACAAGATATTCAGCAAGCCCCATAATATACGGAGCAGTAGACTCCTGTGAACTTTTTGGGAGTTGTTCACTTAAATGTCCCCGTTTTCCAGTATCGAATTGTAGCTCATCTAAAGCTGAAATTCCACCAAGAAGGAATATATAAAGATAAAGTAAAAAATAAGAGAATGATTATTATTAATATAATTTAATAATTATTTTTATTTTTATATAATTTTTAATAGATAACGTATAATTTTTAAAATGATTTTCTTCGTATTAAACTTATTAAAAATTAATATAACTATCAGAATAATTAATGGATGATGTTGACTGACCTCAAAATTAAAAAAATAAAAAATAAAAATTGAATAAAAAACATTTAAATAATAAAGATAGAAATAATAACAATAAAAATAAAAAAAAAATAAAAAAAATAAAAAAAAATAGAAATAAATAAAAATAAATAAGAATAAAAATAATAGGAAGCATACAGTAACAATATAAATAATTAATGAATAATAATTACTTTACAGCTCATGTTCGTTAAGAGAATATAATGTAATTTGTTTTATATATATATTTTTAAAAAAAAAAAAAAAATAAAAATAAAAAATAAAAAATAAAAAATAAAAGATTAATAAAAATAAGAAAATGAAAAATAAATAAATAAATAAATATTCTTATATAATATATATATGAATATATCATATTATTTTTTGAAAAAATATATAAAATAGATTTTCTTTCTTCTCAAAAAGTTTAAGGATTTAATACAACTCAATACAGTAATACAATGATTAATATTACTAATTTTTTTTTTTTTTTTTTTTTTTTTTTTATAATTTTATTTTATTTTATTTTTATTTTTATTTTAATTAATATTATTTTACTAATACTTTCTGATTTTTAATTTTTTATTTTACTTTTTATTTTATATATTTTTATTACTTCTTATTTTATTATTATTAGTATTGTATATTTTATTTTGTCAAATCTTTATTAAAATAAATATAAAAAAATAAAAATAAAGATAAAAAAAATTATTTTCATTTTATTTTATATTTATTATATTTTCATATTTATTTTATTA
>JACVTC010000005.1:0-210000 GCA_016946835.1 Neocallimastix lanati (nom. inval.) | reverse complement strand
ATTATTATTATTATTATTATTTAATTATTTTAAATCATTCTATTTAAGTCTTTTCATCAAAAAACTTACAGTTTCACTAAAGTGGAATTTTTTGGAATAATTAAATCTCCTGTTAATTGATTATTACTAATATTTCTAATTAAGTATATTAATTTATATAAACATATTAGAACACCAAAAAATTAAAAAAAAAAAAAAAAAATAAATAAATAAATAAATAAAAATAATAAATAAATTGATTAATAAATTAAAAAAAAATAAATAAATAAAAATAAATTTTTAGTAATTTAATTATTATATATAATTGTAGTATTATTATTTTATTATAATTTAAAATAAAACAATTTTAATTATTTAAAGTATTTTAATATAAAAACTTACAAAATTTCGAGTTTAGATTCCCCATTACTAAAAAACAATCCTATTTCAGAATTATCTGGAATAACAAACTTTCCTTTAAAGTAATTTTTACTAGCATCTCTATAAAGTAAAATATTGTTTTATGAATTTAATATTTATTATTGTTAATATTATAATAACGATGTTTATTTTTTTTTTTCCTTTTCCATAAAATATACATATATATATTTATACTTATATTTATAACTTCCATTATTTTTATTTAATATTTTTTATTAATTTATAAATATAAATATTCTATTTAAAATCATTTAAATAAAACTATAATAAAAACTTACAATTCCACTAAATTTGTATTATGTGGAATAATTAAATTTCCTGTTAATTCATTTTCACTAATATCTCTAATAAATAAAAATAAAAATAAATATATATATTTAATACGATAATGAAATCCTAATTTGGTATAAAAACACTATAAAGTATTTATATAAAAAAAAAAAAAAAAAAAAAAAAAGATTTAAAATAAAAATTATTATATTTTTAATTTTTAGTTTATTAACAATTACAGCTTTTTAAGACTAGGAAATTGATTTAGAAATGTTTCTAAAGAAAATTTATTTCTCATTTCTAATTTTATATCGCATCTTAAATTTCTATATAAATAAATAAATAAAAAAATAAATATTTTTATAATTTTAATTTTTTGTTAAAATTAGAATTAACTTTCAAAAAATGTAAATACAAAAAAAAATAATATATTATTGAAAAAATAAACTATTTAGTGCTTATTTAAAGTATCTTTATTAAAAAATTTAATATAGAGTATTTATTAAAATTATGACAATTATTAAATTTATTATTTATTATATATAACTATTTAATTAATTTTATTCATTATTTATTATTTATTATTTATTAATAAATACTCTTTTTATTATTATTTATTATTTATTATTTATTATTTATTATTTATTATTTATTATTTATTATTTATTATTTATTATTTATTATTTATTATTTATTATTTATTATTTGTTATTTGTTATTTTTACTTTTTATTAATTTTTTTATAATTAATTACTATTTATTCATTATTAATTATTTATAATTTATTATTTATTCATTATTAATTATTTATTATTAATTTTTTAATTATTATTTATTATTATTAATTAATAACTTTTTATAATTATTTTAATGTTTTTTTAATGATTTATTTAATAATTTATTATTATTTCTTTAGCTTAATTTATATATTTACATTGATACAATATGACTTTCACTTTCATCGCATTCAACATGTAACGAATTACAACAATGAATTTCATCATCATTAACATAACTCTTGTAACTATTTAAAATTTCACATTCCTGAATTAGTTCTGAACAAAATATTAATGAAATATTAACAGAAAATAAGAATAATTTATAAATATTCATTTTTTTTCTTTGAAATTTATTTTTAATAAACACTACTAAATTAAAAGATTTTTAAAACTTCATTATATTTTATTTTTTATTTTATATTTATAATTTTTTTTATTTTATTTATAAATAGATATAATAGACATTCAAATTTTTTTTACGAAGAAAAAATGCAATAAATAAAAAAAGCACTTCTTTATATAATAAAAATTAAAAATAAACTATTTCCTAATTAAAATAAAAAAAATTAAAAAAATTATAAGAACATTCTTTTAATTTAAATTTAAAACTGTCCAGAATTATAATTAATTTAAATGATTAAATAATTAAAATATTATATTAAAAATATGTTACACAACAAATTTGTAGCCAAATGTAAAAATTCATTATATTTCAGTAGTATAATTTTATATTTTAATTTTTTGTTTGAAAGAATTCTACAGTATAAGGTAAATTATTATTAAATAATGTTAGATTATTATAGAAAATTGATTATAAATAACATGAAATGACTTATTATTAAATGTAGAAGGTCTTTCTTAATGCAAAAGAAATAAAAATAAATAAGTAAACTCATAATAAAATATAAATATCATTTTTGATTTTTAAGTACTATATTTAACAAAATCTAATATAATAATGTTTAAATAGTCAAAATTATATGTTTTATAATAATTTTGTTACACAAAAGGAAAATTTTGGCGGAATGTAAAATTCATTATATTTCTATAATTTTTTTTTATAATATCAATTATTAATTTAATACTAATTAAATTTAATGCAATTTATGATATAATAAATTTTTTTATAAAAAATATATAAGAGAAATCTTATTAAATACATAAATTATTTATGTAGATAAATTATAAAATAGATTAATATTTCGGTAAATTTTTTTTTTTTTTTAAGACTAGGAAGAGAATACATAAATACACTTCAAGTGCTTTATTAAATAGATGATTTAATTTTAAGTATTTCAATTTTTTTTAAAAAAAAATATACTATATAATTTAAAGATAAAAACAAAATGTACATAAAAAATTAAGTAAAATTAAAAATAATGAAAAAAATATAAAAAAATTTTTTTAATTAATCATTGAAAATTTTATGTAATACAGATTAAAAATAATTTCAAAAGTTAAAAAAATTAAAATTTCTGTATAATATATACTATGTGCAGTAACATAATCACCAGTTAAATTTAAAATAATAAAGCAAAGAAGTAACATTTTTAAAAGAGATAGTGTGGTATCCACTAAACTCTCCCCTAAACCACAAGAAAGATCATTAAAAATTGAATTACTTACTATAAGTTCTGTATTCGGAAATGTGCTGTTAATAAATGTGTATCGATGAGAATTAATAGGATAACTGCACTTTCCTTTGCCATATCGGCACTTTTGGTAATGAAAGCGTTTTTTTGCTAAACTTCTCAAAAAGAAACCCAAAAGAGCTACTGATGATCGGCATTGTATTAGCAAGATATTCAGCAAGCCCCATAATATACGGAACAGTAGACTCCTGTGAACTTTTTGGGAGTTGTTCACTTAAATGTCCCCGTTTTCCAGTATCGAATTGTAGCTCATCTAAAGCTGAAATTCCACCAAGAAGGAATATATAAAGATAAAGTAAAAAATAAGAGAATGATTATTATTAATATAATTTAATAATTATTTTTATTTTTATATAATTTTTAATAGATAACGTATAATTTTTAAAATGATTTTTCTTCGCATTAAACTTATTCAGAATTAATATAACTATCAGAATAATTAATGGATGATGTTGACTGACCTCAAAATTAAAAAAATAAAAAATAAAAATTGAATAAAAAACATTTATATAATAAAGATAGAAATAATAACAATAACAATAATAATAATAATAACAATAACAATAACATTAAAAAAAATATATATAATAAACTAAATAAATATAAAAATATAATAGGTAGTATAGTAAAAGTACAAATAATTAATGAATAAGTAAAAAATGATTATTTAATTATTTTTGCTCATGAAGAGACTTTGAAGTATTTTGATCTTTTGTTTTTGTTATATCGAATTTGATGTCTATATAATGATAAAATAAAAATAAAAAAAAATAATAAATAAATAAAAAAACTAAAAAAAAATTATAAATCATAAAATATAATAAAAACAAAAAAATAAAATAAAATAAAATAAAATAAAATATAATAAAATAAAATAAAATAAAAATAATAATAATCAAAAAAAAAAAAAAAAAAAAAAAAAAAAAAAAAAAAAAAAAAACAATAATAATAATAATAATAATAAACAATTAAATAAATAAATATATATATATTTTGTATTTTTTAAAATAAAAAAAAAAAAAAAAAAAAAAAAAAAAAAAAAAAAAACTTTAAAATTGATTTAAAAAAGTTCTAATGATTAATATTTATAATTACTTATTATTATTTATTATTTATTATTATTATTATTATTATTATTATTATTATTATTATTATTATTATTATTATTATTTTTAGAAGGTTAAAATGGGTTTTATAATAAATGTTTATTATTATGTATTAATAACTAACCTCAGATTTACAATTAAAGTAAAACCAGTTCTATTTATACAAGAACTGTGGCTAAATTTAGATACATGTTAATTTATTTAATTAATGTATTACATAATATGATTCGTATATTCATATTAATTTAATCTAATTTAACATTTGTTTTTATATCATAAATTTCTACTTCTAACATTCCCCCTCAAACTTGATTTTCTGTTTATACAAAAATCTAGTTTGCTTCAAAGAAGTTTAAATTTATTTAGTTTTATATTATAAGTGCCGACTACGATGAATTTTTCATACAAGTTTATTTTTGTCCCTTCATTGATAATTTATATTTGCTTTTTTGGTTTAGCAATAACCATAATTTATGTTTTGTGGATTAACATTAACCATATTATTTTAGAGGTGACATTCTTGTTCGGTCTTACTAATTTTACATTTATTTTATGTGGGGGTAATGTCTTTTCCTTTTTGTAATCATTGAGCTAGTTATGAAGGCTTGTAGTTCTTCTAAAGTTCCGGCTATTATAGCTGTTGTAATATAGATTTCACTTCTTTATATTTTTGATTAAGAGTCTTTTGTAATTACCATTTTGAAATCTTCTATTACTTGTCAGCTTCTTTCGCTCAGTCGATTAGAGTCTTGAGACTCTTAATCTTTTAGAAGGTTAAAATGGGTTTTATAATAAATGTTTATTATTATGTATTAATAACTTTTTTTTTTTTTTTTTTTTTTTTTTTTTTTTTTTTTAGACTAGGAATAAACTTTATTTAATAATATTTTTTTAAAAAATACATGAAATTTAAATACATGAAATTTTTTTATATTAATATTAAAAAACTACGTTATGAGCTTCGAGGACGAAAAGGCCTCTAACTCTTCCCATTCATCGAAGATAACCCCATGTGGATGAAAATTATCATTCGAATCTGTATCAGAATTTCTTCTTTGCCTTATCGTTACGACGTCGACACTCTTGACAACGGTAGGTCTAACACTATACAAATCGATCATGGTGTAAAAATCACCAATCACAATAGGCATAACGTTAGTAAGGAATTCCGCAAGCCCCACAAAAAATGAAATCGGGAAAGAAGACTCGTTCGAAGGTGATTGAAAAATATTATTAATAAGTCGCCTTCTTTCCCCCGAGCCGATCTTTAAGATTTCAAATACTGCATTTCCGCCAAGAAGGATACACAGCACGTAAAAATTGATATTATCATCAAAATCTTCCTCTTTATCATCAGGAATGTTCAATGATTTCTCATGAACAATTAGAGAAAAATTAATAAAAATTTCATCAACAAAGGGAATGAAATGTTGCCTAAATTCTTCAAATTTAGGACATAAAAGTATCCAGTGTGTAAAACTAGGTATGCTGTTACTCTCACCACAACAAGGGCAGTATGTTGAGCAATTTTCTGATACTAGATTACTTTTAACATACGTTTTTACATCAAATTTGAATCCACATTTAATTCGTCCAATCCAAAAAAATCCAAGAGAAAATTGTGAATATTTAAGTGATAGACGATGAATAAATTTTTTAAAACCAAATTTAAATTTCTTGTATTTTGTAGATCTGATCGCAGGAGTGCTTGAATAATGAATATTTTCCCAGTAAAACTTCCTTATTTCTCCAGGAAGTTTATTACTGTGCTTGTGTACTGCTAAACTCCGTGCTTTTTTCGTCCATGAATAGTGAGAAAGTGTAGGTATATTTTTGACTAAATGAGAAATAATACAAGAAGAATCTTTCCACTTTTTAAAGCATCGAATCATCGCCTTAGCACAAAAACTAGCTATAGGAGGTATAGAAAGTTCCTTAGACATATTGTAAATTGAAGTATTGGAGGTTTTATTTTTAAACCCGAAACTCCAATACAAACCTCGATTAAAAGCAGTTTGAGCTTTTTCAGTATTCTTTTTATTTGAACCAAGTAAGGGAGCATAATAAAGAACTGAACTAAGGACAAAAGAAACTAGTATACGAGTTTTAAAGTAGAAAGGAACATTCCTATTGGTTAAAAATCTAAAGAAAGAGTTAACTGTATAATTAATTATACTGTTCATCTTAGCAATAATAGGTTTTAAATCCAACGATTCATTAAAAGGTATACCAAGATATGTATATTGATTAGTGCTTGGTATATAGTTCATACCAAGTCTAAATGTAGGATTTTCATAATGTCTTGAAGGAATAAAATTCTTTGGTTTAACAACTAGTGTAGCGCATTTATTGATTCCAAAGGTCATTTCATTTTTAATACCCCAATCATGAGCAATATTCAAAAGGTTTTTAAGTGAAGATTTTGTAGGAGCTAATAATACAATATCATCAGCAAATAATCCACCACAACACTTTTTCTTTTCAGTAATCACACCATATCTTTTACATTTATCAAAAATATCATTGATAAATATATTGAATAAGATAGGTGAGAGAGGACACCCTTGGCGAACACCACGGTGTATTGGAAATTCTTTTGAAAGTTTACCATTAAAGATTGCACGAGCTTTCGAGGTAAGGTATAGATTAGTAATGAATTGAAGGCATTTACCACGAATACCAAGATTATTTAGTTTAGTAAGTATATTGTAAATTGGAACTGAATCATAAGCTTTTTTAAGGTCAAGAAAGGCAAGAAAGGTAAATTTATCCTTAAATTTTCTTCTTTGACAAATTTCACGAATGGATACAAATAAACTAATACATTCTTCTTTATTTCTAAAACCAAACTGTTCTGGTCTAATTATTCCATTAGAAAAAGCATAGTCCGATATTCTTTTAGTGACAATTTTTGATAGAATTTTTAAACCTACATTGATGAGTGAAATACCACGATAATTATTACAATCTGAAAGATCCCCTTTTTTAGGAATAGAAACAATAGAAGCAGAGTTCCATTCATTAGGAAAGTCACCATCCCAAATTTTATTAAAAAGTAATAACAGACACTTTGCACAATCGGAATAAGTAACCTCTTGATTAGAGTCATCCTGAGAAGAATTTCTACTCTCAGAATTAAAAAATGCTTTAAAAAATTCTGTAGGTATACCATCAGGACCAGGTGCTTTGTTATTTTTCATTGAAAGAACAGTTGAATGAATTTCTGACATGGAAATAGGTTGATTAATATCCCATGATTCCTGAGGAGTAGAAGAATTATTAAGTATTCTTTTCCAATAATTTTCATTAAGACTGTGACCAGTTATATCAGAAGCAAGTTCTTCATAGTGTTCTGCAAAACGATTGAGTTGATCTTCTTGGGATACTAGAACATTACCTTCTTTATCTTTAATGTATACAGGTGATTGGGAAGGAGAGTAAGAAGGTTTAGAAATTTTCTTAAGTCCAGACCAACCACGCTGGGCATCATTTTTTAAGAAACATTCGCCGATGGAATGAATCAAATTTTTAAATCTAATATTTCTAATATTTCTTTTAATACTAATGATATAATCAGAGAGAACTCTATATTCTTTTGAGAGATCACAAAATTCTTGAAGATTTGACAAATCATTACGAAGTTTAAAATTTTTAATCCTTTTATAAAATAAATGTTTTTCATGTGATAATTTCTTAATATAAGCAGGACAATGGAACGCTGAACCCTGTAAATTTGTAGGAACTCTTGCTTGAATGTCATCGCCTATTTTATTTGCTGTGTCAAGAAGTTTTTTAACCATTGTATTAGAGTCTAGATTATCATTATGTTCAAATTCATCCAGTAAACATGTGAATTTATTATGAGAGAAGATTGCTTCACGTTTATCCCTACAAATTCGATTAGACCACTTAATTTGTTTATCCCGAGGGGGAGTAACAAAACCATCAGGAGATATTTTTTTACAAGAAAGAATAAGTGGTAAATGGTCAGAGATGTCATTAAAAGAGTAGCATACAGAAGCAATATTCAGATAATTTCTTAATTTATCGTTCACTACTATAAAATCAATACAAGAATTCTTTCCACCATTAGACCAAGTAAATTGATGTCCAACCATATCCATAACAAACCATTGAGGGGAAATTCTAAGAATAAGATCTTTGAGTTGTTGCTTAGTCATGTTGAAATCACCAACAATAGCCGAAGGGTTATTCTGATGGTTCTTGAGCCAATTAGCAAAATCAGTTTCCGCTTTTTCTCTAGAGTCTTTGTGTTTTTTGCTAGGGATGTAAATGTTCCCTAAAGAACATCTGACACCCCAAAAAGAGAATATATTTACTGAGAGTATATATCTATATTCAAAATCATCATTAGTGAATTGGCAGGAGGAGTGCACACCTATATAAAGGCCCCTCATACCAGGGATTTTTTTGTCCGCACGTCTCAGTACTGTTCTATAATGATTAAGGAATGGATATGAGTTAGAAAAGGAGTTAAGGAATGAACTATTACCGACTTCTTGAAGACAAATACAAATAGGATTAAAGATTGAATTAAAATTGGTAAGTCCGTCACGTTTTTCAGAATTCCAACCATTTATGTTCCAGCTAATACAGAGGTTGAAATATTTAGTATTCGAGAAAGGGTTAGCATACAGGAGGCTTTCAGAGATGGGGATTGAGGGTTCAGAATAATACCTGGTTCTATTATGATTAACATTACTAAATGTGCGTATCCTTGAAGTAATCTTCCATTTAATTCTTTTAACAGGTAAGTGCTTAGTAATCAAATAAATAACCTTCAAATAATCCGTACAATTATTATAGTTAACTCTTAGGATGAAGTAGTTTTCCATATTAATATAGTGTTTTTTAACGATTCCATGAACAACTTCATTACAATTTGATATCTTTTTGCTTAAAAATTCCCATAGTCTACTTTCAGTCCAAGATTCAAGATCATGAATGAAAATTAAAACAAATTTATCATGGTCAGGACCATAAAGTCGCAGACCTCTTCGTATAGTTGACATAATAAAATAAAAAACTTATCTATATTAATAAAAAGTAAGTGTAATAAAAAAATAAAAAATAAAATTAGTAAAAATTAAAAAATTAAAAAAAAAATAAAAATTTATTGCTGTTGTCTTCTCTTTCGTGTATATTGTTTGCTAAAACTTGTTTGTTTTTCTTTCTTTTTGTGTTGACTAGTTTTAATTAATGATTTTCAATTATAAATTCCTGTTTTATGTAAAAATTTCTGTAAAATAATCATATATAATATAAAATTTAAGTGTTAATGAAATAATAGTTGTGAAAAACTATAAAAAGATTCCCATCCGTTAAATAATGTCTCAAACACAAGCTTTGGAGTGAATCAATCTCCTACATTTCCATTTTACAATAGCTACATGAGAGTATAAATAATACTATAGAAAAAAACATATACAAAATAATGCTAAAGTAAAAAATACAATAGATTCATTACAATGATAATATGTAGAAACTACATGATATTATTAATTGTACAACTCCAATGTTACTACATATCCAGTTTAAGACATTATAGAACGTCAAGTTCACTTTCTACAGTCTTCCAGTATTCCAGATTTCTCTCTTCGTACTAGAAGCCACTTTAGAAAGGATAACCATTGATTATCATCAGAATCACAGAAAGCTGTAATTAGTACACCTGATATAGGTTATTCCTTTTCCATCAACCCTCCATGGATGTATTAATAACTAACCTCAGATTTACAATTAAAGTAAATTTATATAAGAACTGTGGCTAAATTTAGATACATGTTAATTTATTTAATTAATGTATTACATAATATGATTCGTATATTCATATTAATTTAATCTAATTTAACATTTGTTTTTATATCATAAATTTCTACTTCTAACAATTATTATTATTATTATTATTATTATTATTATTATTATTATTATTATTATTATATTATTATTATTATTATTATTATTATTATTATTATTATTATTATTATTATTATTATTATTATTATTATTATTATTATTATTATTATTATTATTTATTATTTATTATTTATTTATTATTTAATATTATTATATTTGTATTTTTTATTTCTCAAATCTTTTTTAAAATTAATATAAAATAGAATATAAATAAAAAAAAAATTTTTTTTTTTTTTCATTTTATTTAACTTTTATTATATTTTCATATTTATTTTATTTATTTGATTGTATTATATTTTGTATTTTATTGTATTTTAATTATATTATTATATATTATTATTAGATTTATTTTTTTTTAATATATTTTTTTTCTTTCTTTTTTTTTTTTTTAAAATTTTACTTTATTTTATTTTTATGATATTTTATTTAATATTTTATTTTACTGATAATTTCTTATTTTTAATTTATATATTTTTTTAATATTTATATTTATATTTATATTTATATTTATATTTATATTTATATTATATTATATTTATTTTTATTTTTTATTTATTTATTTATTTCTATTTATTTATTTTTATTTATTATTTTTTAGTTTTTAGTTTTTATTTTTTAAACACTTTTTATTGATTTTGTCCAATATTCATGTTTGCATTTATCAGTACGAATTTTTTAAAGTTTAATACGATTTTCAACTTTAATAGTTAATTCATCTATCTTATTATCATTTATTTTCATTTCCATTTCCGATTTTTTTAACCATGACCACGACAAAACAAATAATAATAAGTACAACCAAAGGTATTACAATGAACAAAAATGTTCTCAATTGATCATTACAACCTGGAAAATCATTTTCAACTTCAATATTACAAGAATAATTCAAATTATTATTTCTTAAATATCTAATAATAATAATAATAATATAAAATAATAAAATAATATTTATAGCGTTTTAATTATATTGATTAAAATTTTCATTTAAAAATAAAAAAAAAAAAAATTAAAATTTTTTAAAAAAAAAAAAAAAAAAAAAATTAATAAACACAATTCTTATATTTATTATTTACTATATATAAATATTAATTTTTAAAGTTAAATATATATTGACTTAAATTTTGAAATTATTATTTTCTTATATTTATTTAAAATTATAATTTTATAATAATTTTATAATAATAATAATAATAATAATAATAATAAAAAAAAAAAAAAAAAAAAAAAAAAAAAAAAAAAAAAAAAAAAAAACCTACATTTCTTTTAAATTTGAATTTTTAGGAATTTTTATATCTCCTTTTAATTCATTATTAATGGCATGCCTAATAATTAAATAAATTTATTTTATAAAAATAAAATAAATATATATATATATATATTTTGTTTTTATTAAATAATTAATTTAAATCAAAATCAAAAATTTTTTATCTATTATCTATTATTTATTATTTATTTATTTATTATTTATTATTTATTATTATTTATTATTATTTATTTATTATTTATTATTTATTATTTATTATTATTATTATTATTCTTTTTAAAATTCATATTTAAATTATTTCAACAAATAATTATTATTTTCTTATTTATTAATTCATTGTTTATTAAAACTCACAATATTTCTAGATGCTGATTTTCTTGAATATTTAACTCCCCATCAAAAATATTATCATTAGCAATCCTATTAATTATTTATTTATGATTATATTAAAAACAAATAAAAATAAATATTTATAAAATATTATTTCCTTTTTTTATTATTTATTTATTATTTTTTTTATTTTTATTTTTTTTTTTTTTTTTTTTATGCAAAATTGGTTAATTGTTAAAACTTACAATTCTTCTAGTTTAGAACACTTTGATAAGTCTAAATTTCCATGAAGTAAATTATTACTAATTTTTCTATTTATTATTGCAATTATTATTTTAAAAAATAAATTTAATTAAATATATTGTTTAAATATAAAGTTTATTATTATTATTAAACTAATTTTTTATTATTTTTTTTTTTTTTATCAAATTCATTATTAATTATTTTATTACTAATATATATATTTAAAATAAAATTATTTAAATAAACTTATATAAATTTACAATGTTTTTAGATTAGAATTTGGTGGAATAATTAATTTTCCATTTAATCTATTATCACTAATATTTCTAGTTAAATATATAATTTATATAAAAAATATTAATAATTCATAAATTATTTTTATATATTATATATATATTAAATATTAATTTTTAAATAAAAAGATACAATTTTAAATATAATAAAATATAAAAGTTATTTATTTATTTATTTTTTTATTTATTTATTTAAATTAATATGTTTTAAAACTTACAATTCTTCTAGTTTAGTATTTTCTCCTATATTCAGGTTTCCATCAAAGACATTTTCACTAGCATCTCTAATTATTAAATATTGTGTAAATATAAATATAAAATTTAATATTAATATTATTATCCAAAATTAATATTTTATTTATTCTTTAATTATCATAAAAATATTTATGATTTATATTATATATATTTATATATATTATAAATAAAAATTATTATTTTTTTCTCCTTTTTTATCTAATTCTTTTTTATCAAAAAACTTACAGTATCATTAAAGTAGAACTTTTTGGAATATTCAAATCCCCTGTTAATTCATTATTACTAATATTTCTAATTAAAAATTTATATAAAAAATATTAATAATCCATGATATATATATATATTAAATATTAATTTTTAATAAATAAATACAATTTTAAATATATTTCAAAAATAAAAAAAAATTATTTTTTATTTAAATTAATATGTTGAATACATACAATTCTTTTAGTTTAATATTTTCTTCTAAAATCAGAGTTCCATTAAAGAGATTACGACTAGCATCTCTAATTATTAAATATTTTGTAAATATTAATATAAAATTTAATATTACTATTATTATTATTATTTAATTATTTTAAAAATAAATATACACAAAAATTAACATATAATTTATTCTTAAATTATTTATGATCTATTCTATATATATTTGTATATATTATATATTATAAATAAAAATTATTATTTTTTTTCCTCTTTTTTATTTAATTCTTTTTTATCACAAAACTTACAGTTTCTCTAAAGTAGAATTTGTTGGAATAATTAATTCTCCTTTAAACATATTATCACTAATATTTCTAATTAAATATATTTAATTATTTAAAAATATTAATACACCAAAAAATTAAAAAAAAAAATAATAATAATAATAATAATAATAATAATAATAATAAATAAAAAAGAAATAAATAGGAAAAAAATAAGTAAATAAATATTAATAGAAAAATATGTATATATATTTGTATATATAGATTTTTTTATTTATTTTATTAAATATTAATTTTTAATAATTTAATTTATATATATATAATTGTAGTGTTATGTTAAATGTAATTTAGAAATAAAACTATTTTAATAATTTAAATTGTTACAAAATAAAAACTTACAAATTTTTGAGCTTAGATTCCCCATTACTAAAAAATAGTGATACTTCAGAATTATCTGGAATAACAAGCTTTCCATCAAAGTTATTGTTACTAGCATCTCTATTAAATAAAATATTATTTATATAAATAAAATATTTATTGTTATTATTGTTATTATTATAATAATGATTATTTTTTTTCCATAAAAATATGTATATATAATTATATCTTCTTATATTTTTATCTAATATTATTTATCAATTTATAATTTATATATAAATATATATATTCTATATAAAATTATTTAAATAAAATTATAATAGAAACTTACAATTCCACTAAAGTGGTATTTTGTGGAATAATCAAATCTCCTTTTAATCCATTATTACTAATATCACTAATAAGTAAAAATATATAAATATATACAATTAATATGATAAAAGTGAAATTGTTCTCAATAATAAATTTATATATTAAAAAAAAAAAATTTAAATTAAAAATTATTATATTTTTAATTTTTATCTTATTAACAATTACAGCTTTTCAAGACTAGGAAATTGATTTAAAAATGTTTCTAAAGAAAATTTATCTCTTACTTTTCGTTCTATAATGTCATTCAGATCTCTATATAATTAAAAATATATTTTTATAATATTAATTTTTGTTAAAATTAGAATTAATATTCAAAAAATGAATTTCCAGAAAAAAATATATGAATAAGATATATGCAAATGCTTTTTTTTTTTTTATTATGTATTATCTATTATTTATTATTTATTATTTATTATTTATTATTTATTATTTATTATTTATTATTTATTATTTATTATTTATTATTTATTATTTATTATTTATTATTTATTATTTATTATTTATTATTTATTATTTATTATTTATTATTTATTATTTATTATTCAACTATTCAATTATTCAATTATTTTAATTATTTATTATTTATTATTCAACTATTCAATTATTCAATTATTTTAATTATTTATTATTTATTATTTATTATTTACTTTTTATAATTATTTACTTAATATAATTTTTAAACTTACATTCCAATAATATGACTTTGATTTTCATGGCATTCAACTCTCATTGAATTACAACAATTAATATCATCAAAATAATTGCTGTAATTATTTAAAATTTTACATTCCTGAATTGGTTCCAAACAAAATATTAATGAAAAATTAACAGATAATAAAAATAATTTATTAAGATTCATTTTTTTTTTTTTTTCTTCTCAAATTATTTTTAATAAACACTACTCTAATTAAATATTTTTAAAATTTATTTTATTTTATTTAATATTATTTTATATTTATTTTTTATTATATTTTTTTATTTTATTTTTATTTATATTTATTTTATTTTTATTATTATATATATATATAATATAATAGACGTTTAAATTTTTTTTTTTTTTTACAAAGAAAAAAAGCAATAATAAAAAAAGCTCTTCTTTATATAATAATAGTTAAAAATAAACTATTTCCTAATTAAAATAAAAAAAATTAATAAAATTATAAGAACATTCTTTTAATTTAAATTTGAAACTGTCCAGAATTATAATTAATTTAAACAATTAAATAATTAAAATATTATATTAAAAATATGTTACACAATAAATTTGTTATACAAAGGTAAAAATTTAGCCATAGTATAAAATTCATAATATTTCTTTAATTATATGATATAAAATGATGTATACAAACCTTAATTAATATAAAATAAATTTCATCATTCAAATATAAATTAATGTCATAAATCAAACTTAAATATAATGATTTTATAATGTTATTAATATGTGGTAATTAAGATGATTCTGTGAGAAAGTTGTTAAATAGTTTTAAATGAATAATCAAGTATAATTATTTTTACATGAATATATATATGTAATCATAATAATAAAATTAAAATAAATATATTAATAATACTTTTATAGTTTTAACAAATTAATCCCAACAATTGCTTCCTCGAATCAGGATTTCAATAATATGTTAAACACTCTAATTTTGAGTTTAATTACATTCAACATTATATTTCATTATTAAGTGTAAAAAATTTTTATTTAAATATATCTTACAATATAGGGTTAAATGCTATAAAATTATGCTATATTATAATAGAAAACTGATTATAAATAATATATAATGACATATTATTAAATGAATAAGGTCTTTCTTAATGTAAAAGCAATAAAAATAAATAAATAAACTCCTAATAAAAATATATATATCATTTTTGATTTTTAAATACTATTATATTATATAATAATGTTTAAATAGTCAAAATTATATTAAAAATATGTTGCACAACAAATTTGTTATACAAAAGGAAAATTTTGGTAAATTATAAAATTCACTATATTTCTATAATAAAATCCCTAATAGGAGCCTATTGTATGGGTATAAATAATGTTAATGATTTCGGAATGAAATGATTTTGAGATTCTTTATTGAGTCAAGAGCTTTTGCTACAGGAATGAATTTTTTGATTATGTTAGTACACTCTTTTTCGTTACCAATTGGATATTCAAAAATATAAAGTGTTAATATCATGGATCTTAAGGTTGTAGCTCAACAATATATTCCTTAAATATATAATGTATTTATATATATATAATATTAAATAGTTTTTTATTAAATTATTATTTAGTAAATATTTTAAGAATTTTTATACATAATTTTTTTTTTTTTTTTTAAATTTTAAAAATGTACCAAAATTAATATTTCCAATTTTAATTCTAAACTATCTTTATATACTAGTTATTATTATATAAAAAATAAAAATAATATTATAAAAAAAAACAAAAAAATAAAATCAAGTTTTTTTTCGAGGAATTAATATATATATCTGTAAAAATATAAAAAAAAAAAAAAAAAAAAAAAAAAAAAAAAAAAAAAAAAGTGGAACATAACAATAAAGAGTATTTTTTTAATTTAAATATAAACTTTAATTAATAATAAAAATATAAATATATAAATTATCAAAAATTGTATTTAAAAAATATATGTTACACATGATAAAGTACACCTTGGTTCACTCTCTTACTGGGAGAAGTTATATAATTTATTTATGAAATTTATTAATATAATATAATTTTATTTACTTATTTATTAAATATTTATTTATTTATTTTATAATTAAAATTTATTTAAATAACTAATAATTTTTATAAATTCATATTAAATATCATTAAACTAATTTTACTAATAAAATATATTTATTTTGGCAATTTGTTATTATATATTTTTTTTAGTGTTTGAATTGCATGAATGGCAATTTGCAAAACTGCAAAATTACAAAGAATAAATATAAAGAAAAAGTATTCTTTATATAATACTCTTTAATTATAAACTATTTTAAAATAATAAGAATTAAATATTTAGTTGAATATTAATAAAAAGTATAATATAAATAATAAAATATTTATAATAATTAGAACATATAAAAATATAATAAAAATATAATAAAAATAATTAAAATGAAATAAAATAAAACTTAATTAATTTATAAATTATTTACATATTTACATAACATAAAGTTTATGTTATAAATTTTATGTTTACATTAATTTTATGTATTTTTAGAGAATTTATGATATTACATAAATTTATCTTATATCACGTTATTTCTGGATCATTTTATAAATCATATGATAATTAATCAAGTGATTAATTGATTTATTTTTATGTAATTATTAATAAGATAATTTATTAATAATTAAGGTTTTTATTTTTATTTCATATCACACATTATATCTATTATTTATCTCAGTAAAATGAATCCACCATTATAATGAAGATATAAACCTTAATTAATAATAAAAAAAATTTATAATTAATACATGAAATTTATATAAATAAAAAGAAAACTAAATAAAAATAAAATTTATGTCGAAATATAAAATTTATTTTCTAACATTATTTTATGTAAAATATAAAATTATTTTTAAAAATTTTTTTGGTAAATAAGTAAATAATGTATATTTTATTTTCTTTATAAGGATTTTTATTTACTATTTTAATAATGATTAATATTTTTATTATATTTTTTATTATTCTATAAATATATTCTATATATATATATATTTTTTTTCAATATACTTTATATACTAAATATTTTAAATATAGTTAATTAAAAGCATAAAAATAATTTTTTATATTAGTTTAAAAATATTTTTTTTTATTGTAATCATTATTTTTAACTATGTTACATTAATTTAATATTTATAAAAATTTATTTATTTATTTATTATTTTTACCATTCATCATTAACATATAATTTATTAGTTTCATCATTCACTACTAATATAATTTATGATTTTCATCATTCATTATTAATATAATTTAAATAATTATTTTTATTATTGCATAATTTTAAATAGATACTACATAATTCTGAAAATGATTTTCATTGTTTTTTTAACTTATTCATAATTAATATAACTATCAAAATAATTAATATAATTGAAATTGGAAAGCAAAAAAAAAAAATAAATTTGAAAATAATAGGTAGGTAGTACAGTAAAGGTAAAAACTTTTAATAAATAATAAGTAAAAAAAAAAAAAAAAAAAAAAGGTTATTTTACTACACTACTTGTATTGGCGAAGAGACTTTGAAGTAATTTAATAAATTTTATTATTTATTTATTTATTTATTTATTTATTTATTTATTCTATTTTTATATTTTTTAATGAAATAAAAGTATAATTAATATTACATTAATTAAATAATGATACAAAGTGAATTGTATTAATATAAAGAGGAGCGATATAAATTTCAGCTTAAAATAGTAGAAATACTACATATATTTATTTATATCTATTAGATTATATGGTATTTTGTATTTTAATTATATTCTTATTAGATTTAATAATTATTTTTAATCGCTTTTATTTTTTATAATTTTATATTATTTTATTTTTATGATATTTTATTTAATATTATTTTATTGTTAATCGTTGATTCTTAATTTTTATATTTAATTTTTAATTTTTATTGTTTATTTTTTACTTTTTTTTACTTTTTAATTTTTTATTAATTATTTTATATTTTTAAAATTTTTTATTTCTTATTTTTTAATTTTTTTTTTAAAAAATTTTCTTAATGATTTTTGTCTATTATTCATATTTACAATTATCAGTGTGAATTTTTTAAAAGTTAATTACTATCTTCAACTTTAACAGTTAATTCATCTCTTTGATCATCATTATTTTGAGTTTCTTTGTTATTTTCATTTGCATTTCCAAATTTTTTAATCATGACCATGGCAAACCCAATAATAATAATTGCTAATATAGGTATTACTGTGCACATAAAATTTTCTAAATTAATATGACAATCCTGAAAATCATTTTCAATTACAGTATCGCAAGGATAACTTTCGAATTTATTATTTCTTAAATATCTAATAATAACAATAATAATAATAGTATAAAATAATATTTATAGGGTTTTAATTATATTGATTAAAAACTTCATTTAAAAATATAAAAATAAAAAATAAAAAATAAAAAAATAAAAATAAAAAAAAATAAAAAATAAAAAATAAAAAATAAAAAATAAAAAATAAAAAATAAAAAATAAAAAAAAAATAAAAAATAAAATAAAAAATAAAAAATAAAAAATAAAATAAAAAATAAAAAAAAAATAAAAAAATAAAAAAAAAAAAAAAAAACTTACAATTCTTTTAAATTTGTATTTTTAGGAATATATATTTCTCCTTTTAATTTGTTATTAATAGCATGCCTAATAATTAAATAAATTCATTTTGTAAAAAATAAAATAAAATTAAAAGAATTAATTTTTACATTTGTTTTTATAAATTTATTAATTTTAAGTCTTTTTTTTTTTTTTTTTTTTTTTTTTTAATCTATTATTTATTATTTATTATTCATTATTTATTATTCTTTTTAAAATTCATAATTATATAATTATATTATTTCAATATATGATTATAACTTTCTTATTTTTTCAAATTCATTGTTTATTAAAACTTACAATTTTTCTAAATACTGATTTTCTGGAATAATTAACTCCCCACTAAGCATATTATTATTAGCAAACCTATTAATTATTTATAATGATATTACAAATGAATAAAAATAAATATTTATAAAGACATTATTTTCTTTTTTTTTTTATTTTTTTTTTTTTTTATTTTCTCTATTTTTTCTATTTTTTTTTTTTTTTTTTTTTTATTATTTTTTCTATTTATTCTATTTTTTTTTTTTTTATTTTTTTTTTTTATATATTTTTTTTCTTGTAAAATTCGATTCTTATTAAAAACTTACAATATTTTTAATTTAGAACTCTTTGGTATTTGTAAATCTCCATAAAAAAAATTATCACTAACATCTCTTTTTTATTATTGTAATTATTATTATTATTAAAAAAAATAAATTTAATTAAAAATATTATTTATATATAAAGTTTATTATTATTAAAAATTTATTTTTAAAATTCATTATTAAATCATAATTTATAGTCAGTCACTAATATATATTTAAAATGAATTTATTTAAATAGACTTGTAAAATTTACAATGTTTTTAGATTAGTATGTGGTGGAATAAGAAATTCTTCTTTAAATTCATTATTACTAACATTTCTGATTAAATATATAATTTATATAAAAAATATTAATAATCCATAAAAATAAAAATATACATATATATATATTAAAAATATTAATTTTCAATAAGTTAATACAATTTTATATAACTCAAAAATAAAAGCTTTTTTTTTTTTTTTTTTTTTTTTTTTTAATTTATTTAAATTAATATGTTGTAAACTTACAATTCTTCTAATTCAGTATTTTCTCCTATATTAAGATATCCATTAAAGTGATTATTACTAGCATCTCTAATTATTAAATATTATGAATATACACATAAAATTTAATATTATTATTATTATTATTATTATTATTATTATTATTATTATATTAAAAATATAAATATACAGAAATTATCATGTTATTTATTATCTAATTTATATATAATTTATTTTTTTAATAATCTAATTTATATAAATTTATATAGATTATAAATAAAAATTTTTATTATTTTTTTTTTTAAACTTTTTTTCATTTAAAACTATTTATCAAAAAACTTACAGCATCACTAAAGTAGAATTATCTGGAATATTTAAATCACCTTTGAATTCATTATTACTAATATTTCTAATTATACATATAATTTATATATATATATATATAAAATAATAATAAAAATATAATAAATATATAAATAAATTAATAAATAAATATTAATAGAGATAAAACGCGTATATATATATATATATATATACATATATTTATTTATTTATTTTATTAAATATTAATTTTTAATTATTTAATTTTTATATATAATTGTAATGTTATAACCTTTAATATAATTTAAAAATAAAAAAAAAATAATAATAATTATTTAAATTGTTTTAAAAACTCACAAAATTTGAAGTCTACATTCTCCATCATTAAAAAATGAATCTATTTCAGAATTATCTGGAATAACAAGCTTTCCATTAAAGCTATTGTTACTAGCATTTCTATTAAGTAAAATATTATTTATATAAATGTAATATTTATTATTATTATTATTATTATTATTATTATGATAATTTTTTTTTTTTTTTGTCCAATAAAATATATATATTTATATTAGTAACTTCTTATATTTTTATTTAATACTATTTATTAATTTATATTTTAGGTATTTTATATTTTAGATATAAATATATATATTCTATAAAAAATTATTTAAATAAAATTATAATAAAAAAACTTACAATTCCACTAAAGTTGTATTATTTGGAATAATAAAATCTCCTGTTAATTCATTTTCACTAATATTTCTATTATATATAAGTAAAAAAGTAAAAAATAAATAAATAAATAAATATATACATTTATTATGATAAAAATGAAAATGAAATCCTATCTCGTAATAAGAATAATATTATATATATAAAACTGATTTAAAATAAAAACTATTATATGTTTTATTCTCTAGACAATTACATTCTTTTAAGCGAAGGAAATTGATTTAAAAATTTTTCCAAAGAAAATTTATTTCTCATTTCTTGTTTTATACTGTTTCTTAAATCTCTATATAATTAAGTAAATATATTTATAATTTTAATTTTTGTTAAAATTAGTATTAGCTTTTAAAAAATGTAAATACAAAAAAAAATAATGTATTATTAAAAAAAAAAAATAAATTGTATAACGTCTTATTCAAAGTATCTTTTTTTTAAATATTTAATATACAGTATTTATTAAATTTATTATAAATATTAAATTTATTATCTATTATATTTAGCTATTAAATTATTTTTATTCATTATTCATTAGTTATTATTTAAAATTCAATTATTTATTATTTATATTTCAATTATTTATTATTTATATTTCAATCATTTATTATATTTAATCATTTATTATTCAATTATTTAATATTTATAATTATAATTATTTAATAATTTATTTATTTATTAATTATTATTTATTTATTGTTTATTATTAATATATAATATTTTATATTTATTTTATTGTTTCTTATTTTAATTATTTCTCTAGTAAAATTTATATACTAACATTGATACAATATGACCCTGACTTATATCACATTTAACATTTTCTGAAAAACAACATCCATTATCATCCAAATAATAACTGCTGTAAGCATTTAAAAATTTACATTCTTGAATTGGTTCTAAACAAAATACCAATGAAATATTAACTGATAATAGAAATAATTTATAAAAATTCATTATTTTTTTCTCCTTTGGAAATTATTTTTAATAGACACTACTAAATTAATAGATTTTTAAATTTTATTTATTTTTTTTTTTAAATTTTATTTTTATATTTAATTTTATTTTATTTTATTTTATTTTATATATTTATATATCTATGTAACGTTTAAAAAAAATTTTTACGAAAAAAAAAAAGTAATAATAAAAAGGAAAAAACATTTCCTATAAATAATAAAATTTAAAAATAAACTATTTCCTAATTAAAATAAAAAAAAAAATTATATTAAAAGAATATTTAATTTAAATTCAAAACTGTCCAGAATTATAATTAATATAAAAATGTTTTAAATCATTAAAAAATTATATTAAAAATATGTTACACAACAAATTTGTTGTATCCAAATGTAAAAATTTAACCAAATATAAAATTCATAATATTTCTATATAATGAATATATCAATAATATGTTTAATATTTTGAGTTTAATTATCTCCAGTATTATACCTCAATATTACTACAATATAGGGTTAAATGCTATCAAATTATGTTGGATTATTATAGAATATTGATTATAAATAACATGCAATGGCATATTCTTAAATTAATAAAGTCTTTCTTAATGTAAAAAAAAAAAAAAAATAAAAATAAATAAATGAATAAATAATAAAAATATAAATTTCATTTTCTGATTTTTTATGTTGCATAACAAATTTGTTACACTAAAGGAAAATTTTGGTAAAATGTAAAATTCACTATATTTCTATAATTATTTTTATAATATTAATTATTTCTATAATATGATATAAAATGAAATATTCAAACCTTAATAAATATATAATAGGTTTCATTATTCAAACATAAATTAATCCCATAAATCAAATTTTAATCTAATGATTATATAATATTTAATACGAGGCTTGATTTCTAAATATTAATTATATTTATAATTAATAATAAATTTTATAGCATAAATCTATGTTTTAGTTATATTCTTATTATTTTATATTTATATTTTTATAATTTTAAATATTTCCTTAAATAATAATTATTGATATTTATAATAATTAAACATAAAAATTCATTAAATAGTTTAATTTAATCGCAAGAACAACTAATTAAATAGTTAATTATAACTAAATAACATAAAATTAAAATATTTCTCTGAATAATTTTTATTTAAAAAAAAAAGTTTTTTTTTTTTTGAATAGCGTTTAAATTTAATCAATCAATGTTGACAATATAAATATAATATTCTTCAAACCAAAAGATGTCAAAAAATTTTCCAAAAAAAAAAAAAAAAATATATATATATATATATATATATTTGTTCTAAATGCGTTTTTATATTTATTACTTTTCGTATATTCTTACTAAATTATTAGCTGACACTTTGAAATTTTAACTTTTGACTTCTTTTGATTTATTAAAAAAAAAAAAAAAAAAAAAAAAAAAAAGATTTTTTGTAATTAATGGTAATGGGTTCGAATCACTAATAGTACGTTCAATGAGATCTCCGTAATAGGTCCATAGTCTTTACGCTTCCTTTAGATGATTTATTATAAAAGTTTGAAAAAAAAAAAAAAAAAAAAAAAAAAGATAAAATTAATTAAATATAATTATAATTCAAAATAAGCGTTAAATCATGAATTTATCTATTTTTCTGTTTTGTATTATTAACATATGTTAAAAAAAAAAAAAAAAATTAATATCAAAAAAAAAAAAGTTTTTTTTTAAAAAATATCAAATATTTTTTAACCTACCGCTTATTAATTTCATTCTCTTTTTATTCATTGAATAATAATAATAATAATTTATGCTATTTTTAACATTTAGAGTTCTATTTTTTACATATATTAATCATTTGTTCATAAATCATAATTTTGGCTTTTTTTTATAAATATTATTTTTAAATATATTTTTATATCAAGTTATTTAGATTAAAAAAAAAATTGCTTTTTCATACATGATGTATTTTAATGATAAAAATAATATATTCATTTTGATAAGTTGTAATATTGATTATAAATATAAATATATATTTATAAAAAAGTTTTTAGAAAAATACCTAAAATATATTATATTGATAAAAAAAATAAAAAAATAAAAAAAAAAAAAAAAAAAAGAAGATAAAAAATAATACTATTTTTTTTTATAATCAAATATTTATATATCTTATTTTAATGCTATTTTATAGTATAACATTTGTTTATTATTATTTTTTTAATATATTAAACATAGCTATATACCTACACATTCATTGTTCAATTTGTATCTCATTCATATTTCAATTTAAAGTACTTTGTGGATATAAGTTTCCTATATATATAATAATGTTTAATATTTAGTACCATCATTTATTATTCATTATTTATAATATTTATTCATAAATATAATTATTTAATTTCTTTTTTTTTTTTTTTTTATAAATTAATATTCAATGTTAATTAATTAATTTTATTTATTTATTTATTTATATATCTTCTTATTTGTTCATTTAATATTCTATTATATTATTTATTTTATTATTATTATTATTATTATTATTCTATATATAACTATTTATTATTCATCATTACTGTTACTTTCCTGTATTACATTTATTGGATTGACTTTTTTTTTTTTTTTAATTTTATAAATTTTAAATTATTATCTTGTATTTTTTCATCCATAACTTCTGTTAATATTTTATATATTTTATATATAATTTTAATTACATAATAATAATTTAATGATAATATTCAATAAAATTAAAGTAATTTGCTATTTTTTTTCTATATTTATAATTTTTAATTGTAATATTTTTTTTTATGGATATTTATTTAATTGATATAAAATAAAAACTAATTATTATTACTTTTTAATGTATAAAAAAAAAAAAAAAGTATAATGTATTAAATTTTTTAATTAAAATAATTTCTTATTTTTTTTTTTTTTTATGGTTTGAGGAAATAATAATATTAAAAGAATTTTATTAAAAAAATAAAAACTAATTTTTTAAAAAAACCCATTTTATTCTAAAAAATGGTTATAAAATAGAATAGAATAGTATATTTAATTTTTTTTTTTTTTTTTTTTTTTTTTTTTTGTAATATCGATTTTGATATCCATTCATAAAAAATTTTTTTTCTTTTTTTTTTTCTTAACAGCCGCATCTGTTGTGAACTTTAACTTTATTTATTTATTTATTTATTTATTTATTTATTTATTTATTTATTTATTTATTTATTTATTTATTTATTAAATAATTAAATTTATGAATTTTTATTTTTTTTATTTTTATAAAAAATACACAATAAATAAAAATATATATATATATATATAATTTTTCCAATTTGAACATGAACATAACACTATTTTAAATAGTAAATGTGAAATAGAAAAAAGTAACATTCAAAAAATAAAGTGTATAAATAAATTCAAAAAAAAAAACTTCATTGGCAACGAACCTCACCTCCAGATTATTAAGATTTATATTTAAAAGGAATCCTTATTGCTGATTAAAGTTTGAATTGCGTATCTGAAAGAAACCATGATTTTCTCCTTCAGAGACATTGGCCCTACTAACCTGTCTTACTGCATTTTCAGCATTGACGCTCATTTACTAAAATAAAATAATAATAATAATAATAATAATAATAAAATTAAAAATATACGTATATATATTTTTAAATGTTTAAGAATCTTTATAGTCAAGGGAAACACATGATGAGGTATCAAAAAAGACCACTTTAAAAATTAAAATAAATTAGTTATAGGTATTAATAACTACTAATAATAAATAATAAATAATAAATAATAAATAATAAATAAATAATAATAAATAATAAATAAATAATAATAAATAATAAATAAATAATAATAAATAATAAATAAATAATAAATAAATAATAATAAATAATAATAATTGTTAAAAAAAATGAAATTTATTTTTGAAATATATTAAAGTTATTAATTTGAAAGTCATTGTAATAAAATTCTCAATTTTTTTTTTTTTTTTTTTTTTTTTTTTTTGGACCGGAAAAAGAATACACTTCCAATACTTTATTAAATTGATGAATATATTTTTATGTATTACATTTATTAAAAAAAAATACATGATATAATTTAATTAATATAAAATGTATATAAATAAAAAAATAATAAAAATAGAAAAAAGAAAAAAAAAAATAATTAATCATAGAAAATTTAATGTAATAAAAAATAATAAAAAAAGTTCAAAAGTTAAATAAATTTTCGGTGTGATATATACTATGTGTAATTAACATGATTACTGGTTAAATCTAAAATAATAAAACAAAAAAAAAAAAAGTAACATCTTTTAAAATAAATAGTGTGGTATCTACTAAACTCTCCCTTGAACCACATGAAAGATCATCAAAAAATTGAATTATTTTGCTATAGGTTTTTGTGTTCGGAACTGTACTGTTAGTAAATGTGTATGGATAAGAATTAATAGGACTACTAACTGCATTATTCCTTTGCCCTATCGGTACGATGTCGACACTCTTGGTAATGAAAGTTGTTTTTTTTACAAAAACCTCTTAAAAAAGTAACTCAAGAGAGCTACTAATGGTTGGTATATTTTATTATTGTATTAGCAAGATGTTCCTGAAATCCTAACAATATACGGTACTGTAGAACTCCTGTGAACTTTTTTAGGAGTTGTTCACCTAAAATGTCCCCGTTCCCTCAGTATCGAATTGTAGCTCATCTAAAGCTGAAATTTCACCAAGAAGGAATATATAAATATACCTGTTTATGTTTATGAAATTTTCATATTCTAAAATATTTAGAATAAGAAAGGAAGTAAGGAAAGGTTCCTTACTTCATTGTCATATAAAATGAAAAGGTCATCGATAAAATCTAAAGATTTACATCGACATAAAGAAAAGGTAGAATATTCAAATATTTCAATGGATAAAATATTGATCACCCATTCCACAGCAAGAGCATAATTTAGGACAATCGTCAGAAACTCTTCCACTTCTAATGGCAATAGTGGTATTATATAATATTTGTAACCAGCTCTTAATCTTAAGATCCAGTTAAAACCTTAACTTATATGAGGGTATTCAAGGCTGAGCTTGAATAGATTTCTAGTATTAATAAATTTTAAAGTTATCGTTATCATAATTCGTACCTTTAATTCCTTGGAATTTTACTAACATCAAACCAATATGATTCGATAAAATTTTTGAATTTTGTGATATTCTTTTTTTCTTAATTTTCTTGTTGAGTACCAGCAATTTTTTTTTTTTTTTGACCAAGAATATCATGGCATGGAAGGGATATGGTTTATAATGATACATTATGAATTTTTCCATTAACAAAAGCATTTTTTATTTGAAGAGAAGCACAAAAGTCAGCAATTGGAAATACTTGAAAATCATGAGATAAGGCATAAACACTGACCGTTGAGTTCCTTTTGATATAACTCTTAACATTTTTTCTTCTTTTCAATATTAAGATAATCTTCCTTGTAGGAGGAATCAGAATCAATACACCACAACAATGCCGTGTTAATTAAGGATTATACGTTCATAGAATTGTTTTTTGTTTGAACCTAAAAGTGGAACAAAAATATAATGCTTTGATAATAATATATAGATCTTTTAAATGTTAATAGAACTTTATTATTGAATAAAAAACTAGAAAAAGAAAATAAGGAATTTCTAACTTTAATATTCATATAAGTGATAATAGGCTCAAAGAAATGATCATTACTGAATGAGATACCTAAGTAAATATACATAGATTCCTTAGGGATAGAATACATACCAAGGTGAAATGTAGGTTCTTCATAACAAATATTGTATCGTATTTATTAATACCAAAAGATATTTCATTTTTATTAGCCCAACAAAAAGCATGACGAAGAAAGGCCTTTATTTTTCTTTCACTATGGGCTATAAGAACAATATCATCAGCAAAAAGACTATCACAATCTTTTTTAATGCCAATACTTACACCATATCATAAATATAGTGTTAGTATATGATATAAAATTGGAGAGAGGGGACAACCTTGAGGAACTCCTTTCTTAATACTAAATGATTCCGATAATTGTCCATCAACTCTTACACAAGCCTTGGAAGATAAGTATAAGTTTTCAATAAAATTATAGCCCTTACCTCTAATACCTTAGTGATGAATCTTCTTTAATACATTATATATGGGAACTGAGTCATATGCCTTTTTAAGGTCCAAAAAAAAACAAGGTTAAATATCCTTATTTTCAAATTTTCGTCTCTGATATATAATTATTAATGTATTTGTAAAGGTTTAAACATTCTTCTCGATTACGAAATCCATATTGTTCAGGTCTTATAAATCCTACGTCAACTTCATATTTAGAGATTCTATTAGCTATGATTTTTCCTATAATTTTTAATCCATTATTGATAAGAGAGATACCACGATAGCTATTACAATCTGATGGATCGACCTTTTTATGAATAGATTAATGACTGATAATAATAAATAATAAATATTAAATATTAAATAATAATAATTATTTAATAATAATTGTTAAAAATATGGACGACGATCAATGATTATTATAATTATTATTATTAATTATTATAAATCATAGATCGCCATCAATATATCTCCATAAAACAATAAAAATTAATTAAAAATTATAAATTAAAATTATAAATTAAAATTTTTTTTTTTTTGATTTTTAATTTAATAAATAAATAAAAAATAATAAATAGTCGATCAATAGAAGGTAATCCGATTTCTATTCTATTTAATATAGAAAAAAATTTAATAATTTAATAAATATATAATTAAATTGAAAAACATAATTACTTAAATTAACACTTTCTTTTTTTCAACCATATCTAGAATAACTTTTATATTAAATAATATAAAAAAAACTTTTATTTTTTTTTTTAAAAAAATAATTACATGATTAATTAAAAAATTAATAATTATATTAATATTTTTATTTTGTACATTATGAAATTATAATATAATAAAAATAAAAATTCATATATATATATATATATAAAATTTATATATATATTTATAATTTTTAAAACTATCAAAAAATATTTTAATAAATGTTTTTTCTGCGTGTGTATATATATGTAATTTTTTTTTTTTGTATGTATGTGTATAAATATTATTAAATAATGCATTTCTTACATATATATACATAATATATATATGTTTTCATTTCTTTAATTTTTCATATTAATAAATCTTCTAAATCTATAAATTTTTTTTTAAACAAAAAAATAATTATTGATTCAATTTTATATAATAGTCAATATTATATAAAATTTTAATTTAAAAATTTCTCATTTTTTTTATGAAATATTTTACTACTGGATCAATTTAGATATAATTCCTTTTTTTTTTTTTTTTTTTAATTCTTTTTTTAATATTTATATATAAGAATGATAAGCAGATACTTATTGTAAGTAGATACAGAGATCTCTGTCAATAATACACCAATCATTATTTTCAATACCCCATTTTCCGGATTCATCTTCAAATTGTACAATACAAGTTCTTGAACAACATGGGTAACCAGCAGCACCAATACATTTACTGGAACAGGTCTTAGCAATACCACACCAGTCACCATTTTCAATACCCCATTTACCGGAATCATCTTCCATAACAACACCACAACTCTTACAACATGAATAACCAAGAGATTTTGCCCAGCAGGATTCATCATTGCTTGGTTTGGATTCATTGCTACTAGTATCATCACCACCAGAGATAGTACCTTGAATTGGTTCAAGAGTCCAAAGTTGGTTGGCCTTACCTTCGTTTTCCCATTGGTAGACATTACTACCAGGAGTAGTACCATAGTTTTCAATATCAAGAACCTTACTACCATTACTACCTCTAGTACCGATGACATATACATTCTTAGTTTCAGTTTCCATGACAACAAATTGTTGTGGTTCTTCGTTATGAATAGAATAGATTTGAGCATTGGTACCATTTTCATCTTCTCCCATACAAACATCTAAATTAAATTCACCGAGACTACTGGTTAAGGTAACGTAATTGTTTCCAACATTGGTAAGTTTCCACATTTGTTGACCGTCTTCACCCAATTCAACATTTTGAGAATCAGCTCCTTCACCATCAGCAACATTAAGGTATAAACCAGATTCTGGGTTCTTGATTCTGTACCAACCATCAGCCATCTTCTTTGGTTTGAAGGTACTACTAACTGGAGCATCATCAACTGGTTGAGCGTTACCACCAGTGTTACCACCATTATTGGCTGGTTTGTTACCAAGGGAAGCAGCCTTGGTACTTTTTAAGACGTTTAAGAGAGCATTGTATTGAGACTTTGGTTTGTAGCTACCATCGAAAAGTAAACCCTTCTTATCAGCACCTAACCAACTGTCATTATCACCAATACCCCAAACAAGGAAACCGGTACAACAAGAGTTAGTAAGACAAGCCTTTAAAGCATTACTAAAGACTTGACCTTGTTTATTTTGAACATCACCAGCATTACAGGCACCTTCACAACTGACATCCAATTCAGTAATATGAACTTCAAGACCTAATTTACAGTAACGACTAATTAAGTCGGTAATCTTATTAAGTTGTGGTTGATGTTGAACACTGACGTGATATTGAAGACCGACACCATCAATTGGAATGTTACGTTTCTTTAAATCAGCAATGAATTGGTAGACAGATTCACTCTTTCCCCAAATACCTTCAGTATTATAATCATTATAGAAAAGTTTAACCTTTGGAGCGACTTGACGAGCAGTCTTGAAGGCAAGATCAATGAAATCCTTGTTCTTTTGGTAAAGGAAAGAGTTACGGTACTTCCAACCATTACCATTAGAACTATCATCAATAGCTTCATTAACAACATCCCAAGTATCAATTTTACCATCATAATGTTGTAAAACCTTAGTGATGTGATTTACAATAGATTGTCTCATAGTGTTAGAATCTTCACGTTCAAGCCATTGTGGAGCCATAGAGTGCCAAATTAAAGCGTGACCTCTAAAATCCATACCTAATTCCTTAGCTTTCTTTAAATGATTATCACAATCATTGAAATTAAAATTACCCTTTTGACCTTGAATACTAACAAACTTACAAGCATTTTCAGCTACCATATAATTGAAAGCCTTCATAGCATTAACATAGTTAGCATTATTGTAGAATCTGGTGTTGGTTGCAGCACCAATTCTGAAACCATTAGAAAAATCTTTTAAAAGATCATAAGCTTCAGCAGAAGCAGCTAAAATAGATAAAACAATAGCCTTATTAAATTTCATTTTCTTTTTTTTTTCTTTATTTAAATATATCAAATATTAAAGTGTTGAAGATTTAAGTGTTGTTGTTTTGATTTTAATTAATTTTTTTTAAAATATTTGTATAACAATTTTTTCACTTTTCAAAATAAATATTTTATTCACTTGCTTTTTCTACGATTGAATAAACTATTTTTTTTATCTTAAAGTAAATAATTATTTTTCCCTTTTTTTTTTTTTTATTGTATATAAAGTTATATATATTCCAATAAATATTATAAATTAATCTATAATTTCTTTAATAAATAAAAAAAAAAAGGTATACAATATTTATTTTTTTTATTTAAAAAATTTCTTTTTTTATAATTATCAAAATAAAAAAAGGAATTAGAGAAAAAAAAATTAAAATGAAGAAAAATATTTATATTTATATGTTTTAAAAAAAAAAAAAAAAAAAAAGTTTTTAATGTTATAAAATGGGATAAAAATTAAAATATAAATTAAAAATTAAAAACTAAAATATTTAAAATAATTTAAATATTATTGAATTTAATTAAATTTTCTAACTAACAAAAATAAAAAGTTTATTTGAAATTAAATTTTGAATGGTTCAACTCAAATGATTATAAAAAAAAAAACAACAAAAAATGAAATCGAATCAAATTAAACTTTTAAATTTTTGGAACCTTAAATTTATATGAAATTCCAAAACAAAAAAAAAAAAAAAAAATGAACATCATCAAAACATTTTACAAAAAAAAATTTTATTATTTAATAACTTTAATATTAATATTAATATATTTAATATTATTTTAATGGGAAGAAAACTAAAAAATTAATAATAAATAATAAATAATGAAATAATAATAAATATAAATGAAATAATAAAATTGATAATAAATGAATAATAAATGAATAAATAAATAATTAAATAAATAATAAATAATGAAATAATAATTAAATAATAATGAAATAATAATGAAATAAAAAAAGTAAATTTACATATGAAAATAAATATAAAAACTTTATTTATTATTTATCATTCTATTCTTATATATAAATGATGAATTTAATTTAATTATTATAATTAAAATAATAATTAAAAGAATCATTATTCATTCTCCATTATTATTTTTTTTAATTATTTTTTTATTATTATTATTATTTTTTACCCAAGATATATTAAAAAAATTAATTTTAGGATTTATGTGTTCTTCTATTATCCTTAAGTATTGTTTGTTATTGAAGATAAATTTTACACAAAATTGAAAATTAAATATAATTTATGAAATATTATATATATATATAATAAAATATAAAATAAAATATAACAAATATAAAATAAATATAAAATAATTAATTGCATACTATTGTTTATTATTGATAAATATAAATATTTTTATTTAAATTTATTTTTATAATTATGTATATAAAAAACTGTATACCAAAACAAAAAAAAAAACTGTATAAATAAAGTATATAACTTCTTTTATGGGTTAATATATATTTATTAATATTTATTAATATTTATTAATATTTAATTATTATTTAATCATTATGTTGTATATAATTATTATTATTATTATTATTTATTATTATTATTATAATTAATATAGTAATTATTATTTATTATTTATTATTTATTATTGTTTATTGTTTATTATATATTAAAATATTATATTTTAAAGTTTTCCTCTTTATCTTTCCATGTATTACACAAAATTTACCCATTTCAAATCTATCTTTTTTTTTTAATTAATTAATTAATTATTTATTTATTTATTTATTATTTATTTATTATTTATTTATTTATTTATTTATTTATTATTTATTTATTTAATATACATATATTTATTTTTTTTTTTTTATATTTTTTAAAATTTGTATTAAAATAAATTAATTTTAAAACTAAAACAAAAAAATAAAAATAAAAACTTAAAACAAAACTTTTTTTAATTAGCAAAGGGAAATCATAAAAAATAAAATAGTTTAAAAAAAAGAGAAAAAAAAAAGATAAAACATGGTGAATTCAAATTACGAATGAATTAAAAGTTTAAAAAAAAAGAGATTCCTTTTCTTTCTTTTTTTTTTACTATTTTATAATATCAAAAATTGTAATTCAGACTTTTCATATTTTCATATATTTATTCTTCAATTATTTATTACTAAATACTTTGTTCTTTTTATTATTACAATTATTATAATTATTATAATTACTACAATGATTCAAATTATTTATATCATTCAAATTATTTAATCTATTTTGTATAACCTTTGTTATATTAAATTTTGTATGAAATGAATCAAATTTCTTTTTAATCTAATTTAATTTATTTTTTTGTGTTTTATGATTTTGTAGTTTTGTGGTTTTATTGTGTTCCTTTTTTTATTATTATTTCATTATTCCTTTAATTATTATTTATTTATTTACTTATTTATTATTCATTTATTATTCAAATTATTTATTTATTTATTTATTTATTATTTATTTATTTATTTATTATTTATTTATTTATTTATTATTTATTATTTATTATTCAATTATTTATTATTCAATTATTTATTATTTATTATTTATTTATTATTTATTATTTATTATTCAATTATTTATTTATTTATTTATTTATTATTATTCAATTATTTATTATTATTAATCTAATTTAATAATAGTAAAATTATAAAAATTAAAATAAAAATTAAAAAGTGAGAAAAAAATTAAAAAAATTAAAAAAAAACAGCTTTTGGTTATTTTTAATTTTTTTTTTAATATTATTATTATTTATATTTATATATTTATTTATTTATATATTTATTTATTTATTTATTTATTTATATATATATATACAATTTATTCAAAATATATATATTAAAATTTGTTTCATATTTTATAGACCTTTTATTGTTAATATCTAAAAAAATAAAAAAAAATTAAAAAATAGAGAAAAAAATATCTCTAATCTGTAGCTATAATTGAATAATAAATAATTGAATAATAAATAATTGAATAATAAATAATTGAATAATAAATAATAAATAATAAATAATAAATAATAAATGACGTATAATAAATAGCAAATAACACATAATAAATAGTAAATAACACATAATAAATAGTAAATAGTAGAATAATAATAAGTAATTATAATTAATAATGATAGATATTAATAATAATAATATATATTTAGACAGATATAAATCTGTTTTTTAAATCAAAATATTTAATAAATTTTATTTAAATAATTTTTTATTTTATTTTTAAAGTTGACTCTCCTCTCGGATTAAAGAAATGAAACCATTTTTTACTTTTTATTATTATTATTATTTTTTATAATCTTTTTATTTTATTTTTTTTTTTTTTTTGGTCACTAATTAAATTTATATTATTTTTATCCTATTAAGTTTTAAAAATTAGTTTTTTAATAATAAGTTTAAATCATCCTTTTTTTTTTATTTTTCCTATATTTAATTTTTTTTCTTTATTTTATTTTTTATTATTATATTATTTCATTTTATTTATTTTATCTTTTTTGTTTCATTTTAATTTTTTTATTTTTTTTTTTTTTTTTTAATTTAATTATTCCCATTTAATTAATTATTATTAAAACTATGAGAATTAATAATAATAATAATAAATAATAATAATAATAATAAATTTTACTATTAAATTAAAAAAAAAAAAAAAAAAAAAAAAAAATAATAATAATAATAATAATAATTAAAAGTTAAATTGAAAATTAGTTTATTTATATCAAGAATCAGAAATTTATGGTTTATAATTTTGTCAATTTTATTAATATATTTTTCTATAGTACTTAATTATTCTAAATTAAATACTTTTATATTATTATATTGTGGCTTATATTTTAATTATATCACAATATGTTTCAATACAATTTAAAGTTTATTTTTCATTTATTTCACCTATTCTAACATTCATTAAACCTAGTTAGTCTATAATGAATAAATTGATTTAATGGTAAATATGTATATATAAAATTATCTTATTTTATAATATAAACTTGATATTATTAAAGTATTAGTTATTTCTATTCTAAATTAATCTTTACATTATATTAATTTCTTTAATTTGATTTAAATATTGTTAAAATAATGTCTTAAATATATTTGTTATATCTAATAATTTCCCTCTAAAATTAGGTATTTAATATTATTATACCATTTATATTAAATATATTTAAAACATCTCTTATAATCTAAGGTTTATATATTACCATTTTTAGGATGGAAACCTTCCTCATGAACGGTGATATTATACTATCTCAATTTGTGAGAATATCTCTTATATATTGGGTTTTACATCACTTTCAATTCTAATCCATTTTGAGGATAAGCGCTAACTTTTATATATTTCCCCTTTGTCGTTTTAGCGATAACAATTAAAAATAAATTTTTAATTATATATCGGTGTACTTGATCAATCTGAGGAGTATTAAAATTGATTACATTTATAACTAATTATATAATTCTATCCATTTAAACATATTAGTAAATAATGTAAATTATTTTATAATTTTCTCTCTTTAGATTATTTTTATTCGTTTCCAAAAGAAAAAAAAGTATGATTTTTTTAATAATCGGTACTTAGAATCAGTAAAGAAAAATTACTTAATTTTTTAAGTTCTTTATTTTATGTTGTCTATTTTCCCCCTTTTTAAAATCCAAATTTTTAAAAGAATTTTATATTTAATTTTCTCAACATTAATGAAAGAAGTTTAATGATTGAAACCCTAAATTTACTTTGTAATCATTAAGTATTGCTTGTAGATGGGAATAAACGTCATCTATTTTTATATAACTCATGGTTATATTTAAAATTTTATTATACCTTTCATCATGAATAATTTAAAAATTCCAATTTATTTATTTTTCTTTGTCATAATATTGTCTCCAGCAAACGATTCTTTTGCCAAGAATCTTTTTAAGAGTCAGATGAGACTCTTAATCTATTAAAAGTCAGGAATTTATGGTTTATCATTATGTCAAATTCTATTATTGTATTTTATGATAAAGAGTTTCTAGCACTAAATTATTCAAAATTAAATAATTTTATATTAGTACGTTGTGGCTTATATATTATTTACATTACAATATGTTTCAATACATTACATTCGAAGTTCATTTTTCACATATTTCACCTATTCTTAAACAATTATATAATTATATAATTTTTAAGAATATGTAAAATATATTTATAATTATATAACAGTATTAATAATAGTTAATAATTAATAAACTTTTTTTTTATATCCTAACAATTATTAAAAGTTTAACCAGTATCCATCAAATAAAGATATAATGATAAATTTATTTGTTTTCTTATTCTAAAGGAATAAAAATAAATAAAATAAAATAAAATATAATAATAATATATACCAATATTATATATATATATATATATATATATATGATTAATAAAAAATAAAAAGTTACTTTTTATTTTTATATTATTATAGTTCATTTTTGTGTTTAGTTAAATGAAGATAAAAAAATAAAATAAAATAATAAAATAGAATTTAAAAAATTAAAAAAAAAATCTATTATTAAATTTAATTAAATTTTGAAACATTTATGCAAGGAAATATAAAAAAAAAAATTAATAATAAATAAATATATATATTATAATAAAAAAAATAAAAAAAAAAAAAAAAAGGAAAAAAAGAAACAAAAATAAAATAAAAATTAAAAATATTTAGTATTTTTCCTATTTTTGAAATGATACATACAAATATATTTTTAACTTAACAACATCTATCCATAGATACAAGTATTCATATAGATAACATCATATTCATAAATATATACATATATAGTATATATCAATATATTTATATTTATATATTTATAGTTTTGGATATAATATGGATTACAGTTTTAAAAGTAAAAAATTAATTTATTATATCTTTTATCTTAACTAATAATAATAATAATAATAATAATAATAATATTAATAATAAAAGAAAAGGAAAAAGAATTATCCCACTTTAACAATACTAAAATTTATTACTATTATTATTATTATGATTATTATTGTTATTATTATTTACTTACTAATATTTTTTCTTTTTATCTATTTAACTAGCTTATAATTTATAAAATATATAATTCAATTATTATGTATGACTTTTTTAAATCCCTTCAGTAAATAAATAAAAAAGCATAAATTATCCACAATAAAATAAATGATTAATAATAAAAAAAAACAAAAATATAATAAAAATAAATAAAAGGTTTCAGAAATAATATAAGGATATAATGTGGCGTATTTTATATGTGGCTTCTATTTTAATAATTAAATAAATAATAAATATTCTTTTTTATATATATATTATTAATATTCAATTGTAAAAAATAATTTTTTATAATTCTTTTTTAATAGAATATATTATTATTTCCTTTGAAATAATTATTTAATATTATTTAATTGTAAAAATATAATATTATTTCTTTTGAAATAAAATTTTAATATTTAAATATCTTAAACACTTCAACCATAATTCAACGAATTCATTTCTTATTTTGTAATCATCGTAGAATAATGAATCTCCTTTTTGTAAAGCTAATAAAAATTTATAAAAAATGAAGCTTTTTTTTTTTTCTTTGGAAATAAATTCATTTAAATATTGTTGAATGATACTGAGGCATTATTTGTTATATGCTCTATATTATTATAATAATTCCAATGCATAATTTCATCATCTTTTTAAATAAACTATTTCAAAGTATTTTAAAAATTCCAAAAAAAATTTGTCATATTTATGTTCAGGACACTCAATCACTTTTAATTTTATTATAAATAATATTTATATATTCAGGGTTTATTAAAAGGAAAGTTTGAAATTAACTTATAATGAATATATAAATCAATATTATTTTCTACTTCTTTTACGACATAATTTTTTTTTTTAATTTCTAATACTCTTTTATAATGCCTACTACTGTATTTAATATTTATATCAGGAAACACTTTTTTAAAAGCATTAGAAATACCTTTTTCAAAATCACAATGAAAAAAAATTTTTTAGTGTAATTATAAAAATTATTATTCTTTTTCAACATTTTTTTTTTATTTCTTCAAATAACACTTCGAAAGTTCTTTGTTTTTTATTTTTTTTAATATTGAAAAGGAAATAGTATAAAAATTATTCAATTCCTTAACATAAGTTCTAGTAATGAACACTTGATAACCACATTTTAGTGTAATTTTAAATGTTCCATCGGCAAAAATATCTATATTATATTGTATAAATAATTTTACTTGTAATGGTGATGACTGAAAAATAATAATATATGAATTTTTTTGAATATCATAAAAAATTTTCATTTCTTTCTGTTTTATAATATTCTGGTTCATTCGGAATTGTATCAAGTGTCGTTACTTCTGGAGGTTTTTTTTTTTTTTTTTTTTTTTTTTTTTTTTTTATTTTATTTTATTTTATTTTATTTATTTATATTTCTTGTTATTTGAGATCTTATTGTATCCTATTCAGGACACAAAAAAAAACCCACTTCTTTAGAAATTTCATTAAATATTTGCTTTGGTCGTATATCAAAAGGGGTAGAACTTTTTCGTATTTCTTCTTTAATTCAATGTTTAATTATTGATAGAGATGCATCACATTCTTTTTTTAAATATATATATTTAACTTATAATAATACATATATATATATATTTATTATTTATTATTTATTATTTATTATTTATTATTTATTATTTATTATTTATTATTTATTATTTATTATTAATTATTTATTATTTATTATTTATTATTAATTATTTATTATTTATTATTTATTATTTATTATTTATTATTTATTATTTATTATTTATTATTTATTATTTATTATTTATTATTTATTATTTATTATTAGTTATTAATATTTCTATTATAATTATTATTATTATTATTATTATTTATCAATTTATTTACTGTAATATTATCAAATTAGAGAGTATAGATTATAAGACGGAGAATAAATATATATAATAAATATTTCAGAAATACAGGTTATAGAAGTAACTATTAAACTGTTGAGAGTAATAATAAATAGGAATGGTTATTACGAATTATAAATAAAAATAGTAATAATTAATTAAAACAATTAAAATAATAATAATAATAATAATAATAATAATAATAATAATAATAATAATAATAATAATAATAATAAATGGAGATAAAAAAAAATAAAACAAGAACTTAAAACTTTTTACTATTTTTAAAAATTTTTTTTATTGTTGTTGTAGAATTAAGGTCTTTTTTTTTTTTTTTTTTTTTTTTTAATTCGGTATATCCTTTTATATAAAGAAAAAGTGTTATTTACAATGGATAAATATGAAACTATAAGAATACTTAATCTTTATATTTTTTTCTTTATTTCCAAGTTAATAAGTAATGAAAACATTTTTTTAATTAAGATCTAAGCTCTAATTATTTTTATAATTATATATAATACTTCTTAAATTTGCTTTTGCCAATTTATAATGATATATTTCATAAAAAATCTACCATGAGAATAGCTCAAAGAGTTACGAGATATTTAAAATAAAAAAAAAAAGGGTCTTTTATATATTTATTATCTTTTTTTTTTTTTTTTTTTTTAATTTAATTTAATAAATCTATATTTTTTATTTAAAGAAAAAGTTTTTAAAATGGATAAATGATTGATTGTAAGATTAATTTATGATCATTTCTTAAAAATAATAATAATAATAATAATAATAATAATAATAATAATAATAATAATAATAATAATAATAATAATAATAATAATAATAATTAGTTTAGAGTATAATTTTAATGTTAGAATAATTTATTTTAAAAATATGGATAAATTACATTGTATAATTTCTTTGGTAAACTATTAAATATTATATGTTAACTAACGTAAAGAATCACAGTATTATATATAAAATGTTTTACTATCCCTTAAAATTTTAAATAATTTTACAAACAAACATTTATTAATAGTAATTACACAAAAAAACGAAAAGGATATTTTGAATTAAAAAAGAAAAATAATTTAATATCTTTTAAGCTATTCTCATAGTAGGTTTATTATTATTTTAATTCATAATAAATTGGTAAAAAAAAAAAAAAAAAAAAAAAAAATATTAAATAATATATAAATATATATATCATATATTTTCAATTATAAATACAATTGTATCTTCTACCATTATTAATAAATTCTTTCATTAATAACTTGGAAAAAAACAAGAGATAAGTTATTCACAAATTTTCATAGCTATTGAGTCAATTTTGATTGGAAATTCAAATATTTTAATAATAATATAACTTTAAAATAACATCATTGTTCATACATTTCAAAGACAAAAATATATTAAAATTAAAATATATATTAATTATTAAATAAAATGAATTATAAAATTAATAGTAAGAATAAAAATTTTTTTTTAAAGAAAATAAAAAAAAAAAAAAAAAACTAGACACAATATAATATATAGTATAAAAATATTCTAATTTTATACTATCTTTTATATATATTTTTTATTTTATTTTATTATTTGATTGTTTGTTTGTTTGTTTGTTTATTTACTTTATATATTTAAATCTATTTTATTTGAAAAAAATATATATATAATTTTCTTTTAATTTCAAATATATTGGATTAATTTTTTAGTGACGGATAAATTTAAAAATGTTTAAGATTAATTAATTACTATTATAATTATTGGATAAACTTTAAATCAAAAGGATAAAATTTTTAATTTTTATTATTACAATATACTTTTTTTTTTTTTTTTTAAACCATTTATTTTTCATACATTAACGTATACATTAAATAACATTTTTTAAATGACATGTTCATATGATTTATGTATTTAAATAGAAAATAATATAAAAATATAAAAAAATATATATATAAAATATGAAAAGATTGAATATTTTTTAATTATATAAATATAAATATATAAATATATAAGTATATAAATATAAATATATAAATATAAATATATGAATATATAAATATATAAATATATAAATATATAAATTAATAAATATATATAAATTTTAATTTTATAGGTTTAAATTTCATAAAAAAAGAGCATTTTAATCGTTTTTAATATATATACAAATATATATATATTATTTTTTATTCCGATCATTTTTTTTGACATTTTAATATAAAAAATAATCTTGATTATGATTTAATATTATTATATATATATAAATTATATAATATATATTTTTTTTAAATTAAAAATGAAACTAAAACTGATATTAAAACTAATAGAGATCGAAAAAAACAATTTATTTTTTTTTTTTTATTTCTTTATATATATATAATTTTAATATTTATTTATATATCTATATTTCATAAGATATAAATAATAATATTTAATAATATTTAATAATAATATTTAATAATAATAAATTAAAAAAAAAAAAAAGGAAAAAAAAATATAAAAAAGAAATAAAAAGAAAAAAAACCTTATTTTATTTCCACCTATGAAAGCTATATAGTAAAAAAAAAAATTTTCATTATTTCATTTATTATAAAAAGATTTTTTTTCATTCTTTTTTTTTTTTTAATTTATTATTATTAAATATTATTTGAAACTATGTTTATATATTACTATACATTATTATATATATTATATATTATTTTTATATTTAATTTAATATATAATTTTTAATTTTTTTTTTTTTTTAACAAATTAAAATGAACGAATAAATAAATAGAATAAATAAATAAATAGAATAAATATAATATAATATAATATAATAAATATAATATAAATGGAGTAAAAAAAAAAAGTTAAATAATATAAAATAAATAAATAAAAATCGATTCTAATTAATCTTTCAAATATTTATAATATATGAATTGGAAATGACAGATCAAATAACTATATTATATTATATTATATATATTAAATTAATATACGTATTAATGGAAATTTTTTATTATTTAAAAAAACTTTTTTTTTTTTTGTTTTGTTATTTTGGTTGGTGGATGTTAAAAGGATAAACCTAATCCTTTTAATATTGAGAAGAAAGAGGATGAATGTTAAAATTATATCAAACCATTTAGCCATTTTTATAAACTTTTAAGGTTTTTTGGTAGGAAAAAAAAGTTTTTTTTATCATAAAGAAATAGAAAAAATGATTCTGTTATTATTAAATAATGATAATAATAAAGTAATAAGTAATAATAATAATAATAATAATAATAATAATAATAAATAATAATAAAAATAATAATAAATAATAAATAATAAATAATAATTATAATAATAATAATAATTTTTAGGCAAAAATTTAAATATAAAAAAATGAAAAAAAAAAATAAATAAATAAATAAATAAATAAAAAATAAAGAGCAAAAAAAAAAAAAAAATAAAAATGAAAATGAAAAATAAATATATTTATAAAATAATTTAATATTTTAAAAAGAAACAATGCATAACGGTTTAATTTTGCTTTTATTATTTTACTTTATATGTATATAATACTTTTTTTTTTTTTTTTTTTTTTTTTTATCATTATTATTAGTATTGGGTTATCATCATTATCTCTATTTTTATTATAAAATAATGGATAAAAACTTTATAGTAATACTAATAATAGATAAGAAATAAATTAATAAATAGATATGAAATAATTAAATGATATATTTAAGTTTGATTGAATAAAACTATGGATTAAAAGATTTTGAATTGTTTTTACTTGTTTTGTTTATGGGTTTGTTTTTTTTGTTTGTTTTGTTTGAGGTTTTAACTTTGTTTGTTTTACTTGCTTCTAATAATATGGATATAAAAATATGTAGAAAAAGATATTGAAAAATAAAAAAAATAACTAAAAAAAAAATAAAAAATAAAAAATAAAAAATAAAAAAAAAAAAAAATAAAATAAAAATAAAAATAATAATAAAAATAAAAAAAATTTTATATTTATTTTTTATTTTCTTTTCTTTTCTTTTCTTTTTTTTTTTTTTTTTTTTTCATTTTTTTTTTATTCTAAATATAATAAACCATATCTTCTAAATTTGTATTAGTATTGGTTTGTTTGGAGGTTGGTATAGAGGTAATGGTCATATCTTTAGATAAGTTTTGAGAATTGATAGTTTCACCGGTAGTCGTACCATCACCAGTATTTGTTTTTGTTATTATTCTTACTCCTGCTCCACTTGTTGTTGTTGTTGTTGTCGTCGTCGTCGATGTTGTCGATGATGTCGTCTTGGTAAGGGATGATGGAACCTTATTAGTGGTAGGAAGGATTGTCGTCATCCCATTATTTGAAAGAGATGTAGATGCAGAGGTTAATGTTGATTTTGATACGACGGTATTTGTAAAGTTTATGGTAGTGGTGGTAGTGGTGGTGGAGGGATTCTCATGAGATGGGATGGAATTAAAAAGACTTTCGGTTAATGAACCTAGAGAGGTGGTGGACGTTGAAGCTGTGGTGGTGCTCATATTTCCCGTCGGTTCAGTAGAACTTAACGGTAGTGATAGTGATGATGAAATAGAAGAGGTAACCGAAGATAAGGAAGAATTCATAGTAGTAGAGGAAGTCGTTCTTGCATTTGAGGAATTACCTAGAGCAGATGAAAGTTTTAAAGCTAGATCTGGTTTCTTAAGAAGTTTAATTAAAATCTCTCTTTGTTCAGGAGGTAAATTAATTAAAGTATTTATGGTATTTAGATTTGGAATTTGAATTGGAAATTTGTTTTTAGATTGCAATGGTTGTGATGATTGCGATGATAAAGGTAAAGAGGAAGACGTAGCAGTAACAGTAGCAGTAGCAGCTTTAACAGAAATAGGCATTTGAGAAATAACTGGACTAATATCGTTTTCAACTTCGGCTTCGGCGTCGACTTCGGTTTCGACATCGGCATCGACATCGATTTCAACTTCAGGGGAGGAAGTAAAGGAATTTGTACTTAAATTGGAGAGAGCATGGAGAGGAAGAGCCTGTTGTGATATCATATTAGTTGTTGATTGATTGGGATTGGAGAGTTGAGCATTTGAAGACGGTATATTAGTTTTATTTGTAAAAGATTGAAGAATACTAGCCATTTTCAAGGTATTTTCTTGATCCTCATGATTCACTGGAAATGAAGAGGAAGTGGATGATGGGGTGGTCGTGGTAGCTGTATTGGATGGTGATGAGGTTGGAAGAATTGGTGTAGTGTTAAGATAAGAAGAAGAGGACTGTTGAGCATTTAACATGGTACTTTGAGCAATAGGTAAGGAAGTACTACCAGGAAAGACACTTAAATCTACAGTTCTTCCATTTTTTTTATAGATCTCTTTTAACGATTGTTCACCATACTGAGTAATATATGACTTTCGTAGCCAATTAATTTCATTACCCATATGAGAAATTAACCCATCTAAAAATAACACATGATTTTTCAAATAACCAATATATTGTTCCTTTTTTTGTAATTGATTTCTCTTTTTCTCTCGACATCTCATAGTTGCCGCTGATCTTCTTTTTTTCTTATCTGCTATTTCTTTACTTTTTGAATCATTCAATTGAATTGAAGATTTTTCACTATAGAATCCACTATTACCACTTCCACTACTATTTTCTGATTGATTTATATTAATACTATTAATAAGTTGAGTGTATAAATTATTATTTTTACCTTTTTCATTTTTATTCCTTGATAGTACATTTATACTATCTGCAAAATATAAAGTATTGTGAGGGTTTGGACTATTTGAATCAGAGTTACTGTTATTATTATTATTATTATTATTATTATTATTATTATTATTATTATTATTATTATTATTATTATTAGTGATAGCAGGTATAAAGGAAGATGAAGCATCAATAGAATAAGTAGTATTGGTATCATTAGCTGGAATTTTCAAGAAATTATTTCCTATTGAATAAGAAGTACTACTATTATTATTGTTGTTATTATTGTTGTTGTTATTATTAGCTAAAAACTGTTGTAAACCGTTTAAATTAATGAAATCATTTCTTTGATTTGTATTATTTATAAAATTTTCATTAATATTGTCATTATTATTTTCATCCTCTGTACGTTTGGCTCTATGGGAATAGATACGTTTTTTAAGTTTATAATACCTCTGCCTATCTCTTTCTCTTTCACTCATAGGTAATATATTACCGACACCATCCTGATCACCTATATTTGAAGAAATACTTTCATTATCCACATTATTATTATTTTGTTGTTGTAAAATATCTTTTTTTTTTTTTTTTTTTTTTAATTTTTTTTAAATATATATATATATAAATATAATATTTAATTTAATATAATATAAAGAAATTATTTAATTAAAAGTATTAATAAAAAATTAAAATTTATAATAATAATAATAATAAAAGGTTAATTATAAATTTATATTACATATAAAATATATGATTAAACTATATATAAATATATAATTTAATTATCATTTCAATAACAAAAAAGATAAACATTTAAGTATATAATAAATTCCATTTATATTTACTTAATTCTGATGTATCCAAAGGATCAAAAAAAAAATTTGTAGATGACCATAAATTCAATACATCATTTTCATCTTGATTTTCAAATATATTATTAGTATTATTAGTATTGTTATTGTTATCAATGGTATTATTAAAAGTTTGATTTAATTCGTTATTAAATTGTATTTGATTATAATTAATAGGATTAATAGATGATGGTTCATTCCCACTATGTATATTAATACTATTTATTGAATCCCCCCTTTTATTTTTAAGTTTCGGATTTAACAAATCAATTTGTTCTAATATGTTTTTATCAGTCATTGTTATTCAAGTATATATATATTATTAATTTTGAAATTACAATTTAAGATTTTATGACAAATTTTAAGATGAAAAGATATGATATATATATTAGTTCTGATTATTATTATTATTATTATTTTTTAATATTATTATTCAAAACTAAGTATTTTTCCTAAGTATATTCAAATTTAAATATTTGGTTAAAATTAAAGGGAATAAATAAAAGCTTATTATATAAATTATTATTGTTATTAAATAAAATAATTGAATTTCTTAGTTCAGTTGCATATCAACTTTTTATATTTTGATATTATATATGATTAACTTATATAATTGCTATTTTTTTTTATAAAAAAAAAAATAAAAAAAATATACTATATAAAATATATCGATATTAAAATTATATATATTATTTTTTTAGTTATTATAGTAGTATAAAAGAATTCGTATTTTTAAATTGAATTTGTATATAAGAAATTCTTTATATATATTGTTGAAAAAAAAAATAATAATAATATAATATTATAATATAATAAATCTAAATGGTTTAAATGGTATAAAAGTATAGTGCAACTTTAAATATTTTTATTACAATAATTAAAATATATATAACTGATTTTATAATATAAACATATCCATTTAAAGTTTTGTATATATATTTTGAAATTAGATTTTTTTTTTATAAACTCTATATTACAAATTTCTACCTAAGAAGATTTTTAAAAAAATTTTCCAAAAAAAAAAAAAATAAAAATTAATGAAAATGAAAGATATTTATATCAAATTATTAGTTAACCTTTATGTATATTAAAATAGGCTAAATAAAAAATTAAGATTATTATATTTTAGTACTTTTTTTGAAAAGGAAAAAAAATAAAAATTATTTATTATTCATAAATTATTTATTAATAAATACTCTTTTTATTATTTATCATTTATTATTTATTATTTATTATTTATTATTTATTATTTATTATTTATTATTTATTATTTATTATTTATTATTTATTATTTATTATTCAATTATTTATTATTTATTATTTATTATTTATTATTTATTATTTATTATTTATTATTTATTATTTATTATTCAATTATTTATTATTCAATTATTCAATTATTTATTATTTATTATTTATTATTTATTATATATTATTTATTATTTATTATTTATTATTTATTATTTATTATTTATTATTCAATTATTTATTATTCAATTATTCAATTATTTATTATTTATTATTTATTATTTATTATTCAATTATTCAATTATTCAATTATTTATTATTTATTATTTATTATATATTATTTATTATTAATTTATTAGTTTTAAATAGTAAAGTATTTTTATTAATAATTAATAAAAATACTTAACTATTTAAATATGTAAATAACTGTAAAATAAATATATAAAATATATATATATATATTTAGAAATTTATATTTAAAAGTAAAGTTTAATTAAAAGAGTTAAACCATATTAGTTAGCCGATCAATGATTGAATTAAATATATATATTCATTACTAATACAACTAATATATTTCTATTGATTAAAACATATGGTGTAATTCATATTAATAAATAATAATTTTTGATTTGAAATAGATTACACTATATTAACTGTATATGGTGTAATATTCAGTTACCAAAAAAAATTGTTAATAATTTCCTAATAGCAAAATACAGTAAATTGTAAAATTAAATAAATATTTATTACATATATTGATAATTAATAATTAAATAAATAATTAATAACTAAATAACTAAATAAATAAATAAATAAATAAGTAAATAATTAATTAAGTAAATATAAATAAGTAAATAAGTAAATAAGTGAATAAGTGAATAAGTAAATAAGTGAATAAGTGAATAAGTGAATAAATAAATAATAATTTATTAATGTAGATGTTATAATAATAAATAATAGTATTAAAAAACAGAAAAGGCTATTTGAAAAGTTTAAACCTGAGTTTAACAATGATGCTTTATATGGTGTAATATCCAGAAATAAAGATGAATAATTAAGATATGATAATTTATAAAGTCAACTATTTTTCCCTTTTTTTTTTTAATTTTTTATTTTACAAAAGAAAAAAAAAAATAAAAAAAAAAATAAATGGTGACATGAAAATTTTATTTAAAAAAAAAAAAAAGAAAAAAAAATTAATGGTGGAAAAATATAATATTCAATGAAGTGAAAATTATTTTTATTTATATAAATTTGTCAATTTATGAATTACAGGAAAAAAAATTTAAAATAAAAAAAAATTAAAAAGTCCACTTTTTATAAAAAAAAAAAAAAAAAAGTAAATATTGTATAAATAATATATAAACTTTTTTTTTTAATATAAAAATATAATATATATAATAAAAAAATTTTTATTAAAATATAAAATGGCGTTTTAATGAATATTATATATAATATACAAAAGAAAAAGAAAATGGTTTAATAATTAAAAAAAAAAAAAAAAAAAAAGAAAAGAAAAAAAAGGGGAAGTTTTAATGTAAAAATAAGATAAAAGAAATTAAAATTAAAAAAAAAAGAGAGAGAGAGAAAGAAAGAATATAAATAAAATAAAATGGAAATAAGTAGTTGTTTAATAATTGTAGGGAAAAAAAAAAAAAAAAAAAAAAAAAAAAAAAAAAAAAAGGTTAAGTAAAAAATTTATATGAATAAAAAAATTATAATGATTATATATATATAATGAACGGCTTTTGAATGATATATTACTATTTATTATAAGTGAAACATAAATTATAAAAATAATATTTAACCATTTAACTATTCTGCAATAGAAATAAAATATATATGTATATATAAAAACATAATAAAAATAAAATATAATAAAATATTATAAAATGAATAATGGAATAGTGGAATAATAAATAGCAAATAACAAATAGAATAGTTAATCATAATAAATAATGAATATTAAATAATGAATAATTAAGTATGAATATTAAATAATGAATATAAAAAAAATAATAATAATAACTTATTAAATAATAGGTTAATAGTAAAAGGTTTAAGAAAGCAGAAAGTGAATAAAAAATAAAAAAAAAATAAAAATAAAATAAAATAAAAACATGAATAAAGTTATTATTAAATGATAAAAGACATCAATAATAAAATAAAGTTTTTAATAAAAGATACAAGAAAAACATGAATAAAATAAAAATGAAAAAAAAAAAAATTTTTTTTATTTGTAAAATAAAAGACATCAATAATAAAATAAAGTTTTTAATAAAAGATACAAGAAAAACATGAATAAAATAAAAATGAAAAAAAAAAAAATTTTTTTTATTTGTAAAATAAAAGACATCAATAATAAAATAAAGTTTTTAATAAAAGATACAAGAAAAACATGAATAAAATAAAAATGAAAAAAAAAAAAATTTTTTTTATTTGTAAAATAAAAGACATCAATAATAAAATAAAGTTTTTAATAAAAGATACAAGAAAAACATGAATAAAATAAAAATGAAAAAAAAAAAAATTTTTTTTATTTGTAAAATAAAAGACATCAATAATAAAATAAAGTTTTTAATAAAAGATACAAGAAAAACATGAATAAAATAAAAATGAAAAAAAAAAAAATTTTTTTTATTTGTAAAATAAAAGACATCAATAATAAAATAAAGTTTTTAATAAAAGATACAAGAAAAACATGAATAAAATAAAAATGAAAAAAAAAAAAAATTTTTTTTTTATTTGTAAAATAAAAGACATCAATAATAAAATAAAGTTTTTAATAAATGAAAAATACATACAGAATAAATAACTTTTTAATAATAATAATGATAATAAAATAATGAAATAAAATAAAATAAAATAAAGAAGTATAAATAAAAAAAAAAATTGAATAAGGATATCAATTTATTAAAGTTTTTTGATGAAGAAAAGAATATAAAATTTATAATTAATATTTATATATATATATATATATATATATATAATAAAATGGCTTTTTAATGACATTAGTTTGATATACAATATAGTTATTAAATAGATTATATATATATATTTTTTAATAATAAAGTATAAATACTTTATAATACAAAAAATAATAATAACAATACGATATATATCGTTATTTAATAATATATAAAAACTTTATAAATACAATAATAATAATAATAATGAAAGATACTATAAAGGATACATAATTAAATATAGGATATTATAAATTAAGGTTAGTATATTAATATGTAAAACGTGGTGTCATATAATTAAATATATAATAATTAAATACGTATAACGTGGTGTCATATAATCAAATAATTAAATACGTAAACTGTTGTGATATGTAACCAAATAATTAAATACGTAGACTGTTGTGATATATAACCAAATATTTAAATACGTAAATTGTTGTGATATATAACCAAATAATTAAATACGTAGACTGTTGTGATATATAACCAAATTATTAAATATATAAAACGTGGAAATATACTATAAAAAAAAAATGTGTAACAAAAAATAGTGTATATATTGAGATAGTCATTATCATTAAGTTATATGTGGTAATAAAAGAAAAAAAAAAAAGGTATTTAGTAACTTTAAATAAGGTATTTATTAATAAAGATACAGAGATATAAATATTATTAATATATTATTTTAAAAAAATTTTTTTTTTGACTTTATATTCTAATGTTAGTAATGATAGGTTATAATAATTAATAATATATATATATATATATTTAAAAATAATTAAAATCGAGCGAGAAAAAAAAATAATAATGACAATAATAAATTATAGTCTTTATTTCTTTTTGAATTTAAGACAACTTATTCAGATAATTCTTTTAAAAACTAATTCTTTGAACTCTTTATCTATATTCTTTACAACTGTTATAATGATTATCAAGATACCAAAAAAAAATAAAATAAAATAAAATAAAATAAAAATAAAAATAAAAATAATAATAATAATAAGTAAATAGAAAAAAAAAAAAAAAAAAAAAAAAAAAGACTAGAATAGGACTATAAATAATTAAAATAGAAAGAAATATATTATGTGAAAATTTTTAATAATTTCTCCTATAACAATAAATAGTATGTTATCATAATTAATTTGAAATATAATATAATTATCTTTTTAAGTAATATAATAAAAATAAAATATATATATATTAATATTTCAATAAGGTTAAAATTTTATGTACCATTGAATTTGGTAAACTATGTTCTTTAAAATTTTATGTAAGATATCCTGTTAATATTTAAAAACCTCATAATTACATATGTAAAATATTAAAATAATATTCATTTCCATAAGGGTAAAGTAATCTTTAATTTTATTTATATTTATATTAATATTTATATATTATATTTAATTATTTGAAATAGATCTAAATTGGAACCAAAATGTAAGTATATTTAATATTAAGGTAAGTTTCAATTTATACTCTTCATTATTTTTTATATAATATTTTAGTTAAATTATTATATATGATTAAACTAAAAGATTACAACAAAAAAAAAAAAAAATATATATATATATATATATATATATTATTAATAAATTTAAAAATATAAAGTTTAATCCACATGTGTATGGACATAAAAAATTTCTATATATATATATTTATTTATTAATTAATTATTTATTTATTATTTATTTATTTATTATTTATTTATTATTTATTTATTTATTATTTATTTATTTATTATTTATTTATTTATTATTTATTTATTTATTATTTATTTATTTATTATTTATTTATTTATTATTTATTTATTTATTATTTATTTATTTATTATTTATTTATTTATAAACAAGATTAATATAAATTAAAAACTCATCGTTTTAAGTCATTATATATATATAGTTTAAAGTATATATTAGAGAATACAAACTTCATCAAAAAATAAGTTTCTTTTATACTAAATAATTTGAAATAAAAAATATATATATATACTATATAATAAATTTTGAAATACTTAGTTTATAGCAATTAAATCAATAGTTATAATATATCTATATCTTTATAATAATCATTTTAAAGTTATTTATACATAAAAAAAAAGAGCATTATATTTCATTAGACATATAATTAAATGATGAAACCTTTTTATTTTTTAAAAAAAAAAATAAAAAAAAATAATTAAAAGAATAAAAAATTCCATATTATAAACTAGTTAATTATATTACTATATATATACAGTGTTATATTTCATTGTTTTTACTCTTTATTTTTGAATAATAATAAGAATCCTTTTGAGAATATGACTCATAAGTGGAAAATTAATAATAATATTAAAATATTAAAAAATATAGATATATATATATAATTCAAAGAAAAAAATTAATAATATATTTCAAAAATAAATATATACATATAATTTTATATATGATAATATGTGAGTTGGAAAAATTAATAATATTAATATATTTAAGATATATATATACATATATAATTCAAAGACAAAGAATAATATTATATATTTCAAATATAAAAAAAAAAAAAAAAAAAAAAAAAAAAAAAAAAAAAAAAGTATTATTATATATATGATAAAATATAAGTGGAAAGTAAATAATAGTATTGAAATATTTAAAATATATATAAATATACATATATAATTTAAAAACAAAAAATAATAATATATATTTAAAATATAAAAATAAAAAAAAAATATTATTATATATATATATTAATTTTTTTGAATTTGAAAAACCGAACAGAAAAAAAAAATAATATGTAGTATTTAAGTAGATAATTTTTGTAACACAAAAGAATCTTCTTTAAAAAAGTCATAGATAGCAATATTTTTATATTATAATTAATTATTTTTAATATAAATTTATTTACTTATTTATTTATTTATATTACTATTAAATAAAAAATTTTTTATTTATTTATTTATTTATTTATTTATTTATTTATTTATCTATTTATTTATTTATTTATTGAAGAGGATAAATAATTAAATTTATTTATTAGGATTTTAATATTATATATATAAATATTTAATCATTATTGTTTTTTTTTTTTTTTTAAATATTATTATTTAATATATATAATTATTATTAATATATATATATACTTTGATAAACACATGTAAAAAATGTGTATTAACTCATATTTATTAACAATAATATTTTTTTTTGTTTTTTGTTTTTTTAGATTTAAACAAAAAACCAAAATAAATTATTTTTTTAATTTTAAATTTTAATCAATGCATTATTAAATTTAACGTTTTTCATTTACCTTAAATTTTTTGATCTTTATTTTTATGTTAAAGATTATTTATTTATAAAAAAAATTTTTTTATTATTTATATTTATTTATTTAAATTTATTACATAATTATTAAATTTAAAAAAAAAAGATATTATTTATTTTTAAAATTTTAGATCATTATTTAATTTATAACATTTATAAAATATATCTTTAACCACCATCATCATCATCCTTATTATTAACCACCATGTACTATATATTATATATAGAAAGAATTATATTAATTTTTAAATGAAATTATTTATTTATATGATTTTAGATCAAATTTAACTTTTTTAATCTAATGCTTCATATTATTAACTAATGTTAACCTTTTTCAATTAAGTAAAAAAAATTTTTTTTTTTTACTTAATTGATTTACTTTTTTTCTAACCTACTATTTATATTTTTTTATTTTTTTATTTTTTTTTTTTTTGTATTTTTTATTTTTTTTATTTTAATTATTATTAGTTTATTTTATTTTTTTTAAATTTTTAATTATTTGTTTATTTGTTTTAATATAATTATTAATATAAAAAAAAAAAAATTACTGAACGGAATAATTATGATTACCTTTAAAAAAATAATATTTATTTAATAAACGTTTTATTTAAATTATTTTTATTTTTTTTTTATAAATAGTATTAAATTATAATGCATACAAATTAATTTTTAAAAAAAAATTTTTTTAATATTCATATATTATTCTTTTTAAATTTATTTAGTTTAAAAAAAAAAAAAAAACTCTTCTGTATTTAAATAAATTTAATTTGTATAATATATATATATTTAATTGTAAATATATTATTTATTAATCTATATTTTATAAAAATATAATTATAAAATTATTTTTATTTTAACATTTTAATTACTCTTAAAAGGTTTATATAAGTGTAAATTTATTTAAATGTTGACTCTTTAATAATCATAAATAAAAAATTTAGCTAGAAAAGTAAAATCTACCTAATTAATAATCTATTTTTTTTTAAGTAGACATAATTTTTATTATTATTTTTTTTTAAAAAAAAAAGATATTTTCATATTATAAAGGATATAAAGGAAATACAATTTTATAAATGTTATAGAAAAATAAAATAATATTCAAAGCATAGTTTTTGTAAATACATACAAAACAATATTTATATATTTATAAAAAAAAAAGTTTTTATTACCCTATTAAAATTATATACATATTAAATGAATGTAATTTTTTTTTTTTTTTTTTTTGTTACTTTGGTCGACCTTACTGAAGGTTCATTATTGGCTCTCAGACATACATATTATTGCTGAAAATTTTTCTAGTAAACTTTTTCTTAGAGTATCTCCTCTCTGATTCTTAACTTTTTCCTTTGAAGCGAGGCCATTATAACCTAACCCAAATAAGTGGTGTACTAGCTTGGTAATTGTATATTAATCAGAAAGATTGCTTTTTTTGTAGAATTTATGTACATGTATATGCACTCATATGTTAGGAATTCCCTCTTAAGTATATTAAATGACAATAATTGCGCAACCTTCTCAGGCCCACAGTTAGGACAGTATCTTGTCTATATGGTCTATATTACTTTGAAGAAAATTAATGTGATGCATTTTTCACCAGATTGTACTTTGCTAAGTGGCGCATTACTCAAAATTGAATCGCCATGAATAAAGAATAAAAAATTAAAAAAAATAAAATATAAAAAATTTATTATTTAATTATTTATTATTATTTTATTATTATTTTCGAAATGCAACTTTAATATAATACGCAGTAATAAAAAAAAATAATATTTGGTGAAAAATACAACTTCGCTAAATACAGCTTTCCTCCTATTAAATATATTCATTACAAAAATAAAATATATTATTATTTTTGATTTTATTAAAAAAAAAATCAATACTTAGAGGTAATTATAATTTATTACTATTTATTTTATTATAAGATTTATATAAATATTTTAGATATTATAATAAAATGAAAAAACAAAAAGGATATTCATTAAATAAAAAAATTAATAAATTTTTATTATTTTTACTTTTCCTCAAAAATATTAATAATATAATATATAATGTACTATGTTATATTGCTTTATTATATGTAAGGCTAGTATAGGATAAATATTTATTAAATGAATACTATAAAATAATATAAAATAAATATAATAAAAAAAAAAAAATAAAAGTTCATATTCAGATAAAAAAATAATTATAATTATAATAAATAATTAATAATAAATAATAAATAATAAATAATAAATAATAAATAATTAATAATAAATAATAAATAATAAATAATAAATAATAAATAATAAATAATAAATAATAAATAATAAATAATTAATAAAAAATAATAAAAAATAATAAATAATAAAAAAGAGTATTTATTAATAAATAATAAATAATAAATAATTAATAAAAAATAATAAAAAATAAATAATAAAAAAGAGTATTTATTAATAAATAATAAATAATAAATAATAAATAATAAATAATAAATAATAAATAATAAATAATAAATAATAATAGTAATTAATTATTATTTTTACGTATTTATATTTACGTATTTTTAATAATTATTTATATTTTAATTGTTCTATCTCTGATATAAAGGAAATAAGAAAAAGAATTCCTTCATTATAGTTACATTTATTCAATTAAATAGATTTAAATTATACCATTTTTATTTTCTTTTTTTAATAAATTCAATAAAATTCAAAGAAGTTTTTTATTTCTTTTATATTAAAATATATATAATACGGTAGAAATGCAGGTATGAAAACTTTAGAAATTATATTTTTTCAAATTATAATATAAATTATTATTATTGAAATAATATATATTTTGATATGTATATGTAAATAAATAGATTAATGACAATAGATTAACCGAAGTTACTGAAGAGGATTATAATAATGGGTAATTAAATATAAATGAATAATAAATGTATAATCATTTATTGATTTTTTTTTTCTTTTTCTTTTTTCTTTTTTTATTATTAAAAATTAACTTTAAAGAATAATATATATATATATATTTTAAACTATTTAATAAATATATATATTTTTATTTTATTATATTTTTATTTTTATTTTTATAAATTCTTTATATTATTAAATGTTTGGTCTTTTTCAAGATTATATGATGTACAAGGAATAAATGTAAATATTTATATAATATATTATATATGAAAATTTCATTTTAATATACAGTTTTATTTAAAATAAATTGGAAAAAAAATTATATGTATATGTATGATGAAATCAAATATAATAATGATAATGATAATAATAATAATATTTTTATTATTATTATTTTATTATATTATATTTTATTTTATTTTCCATAATTTTTTGAAAGTGGGATAGTAACTTATTGTATTTTCGAAATATTTCAACGCGATTTTCAAAAAATGTTTATCGTCAAATAAGAAATCATGGTTTTTCAAATTATCAGGATTTACAATGGAGTGCTAAAAAAATAGAAAAAGTATTAATAATATATATGTATATTTTATTCTTTTTTTTTTCTATTAAAAAAAAAAAAAAAGTTTATATAAACATTTTATATATATTAAAATACAATATATTTAATATTTTTTAATAATGTACTGATGAATTATTATTATTATTATTATTTTATTTTATTTTTATTTAATATAATACTGAACATAAAAAATTATTATTTATACATGAATTGTTAATGAAAATTTGGATATTTGAATAATTACCTCAACGATATATATATTTCTAAAAAGGATATAACACCAGTTAGAGATGATGGAAAATTTTATAAATTTCGTTACTCAAAATTAAATACCAATTCCGCCATTTATCACTTTCAATTAAGAAATCTTTTAGCAGCACCTACAAAAAATGATGTATTTTATTATGGTACTTAATATTACAAAATATTTTTCATTCATAAATTTATAATTATAATTTAATGGAGACTATAGATATAATTCTAAAATTCAATTGTTTAATATATAAGCTTATTAATTTCTTATTATTTCGTATTCATTTATAAATATTTATTATTATTATTTTTTTTTTTAATGATAAATGAAAATGAATAATTTATGTCTAATATATATATATAAAAGCTCAAGATTCAATAAGGCATTGGAGTCCTATTACTCATGAATTCACACATATATTTGATTTAGATAATACCAGTGGGAATAACGTATTTTCATTAGCTGCTTCAAAAAATTATGTCGCTTTTGGTGAAGGAGTTGGAAATTATAATATATGTAATATTAATCAACCCAGTCTTAAAAAATATGAAACTATTCCAAGAATTAATCGAAGTGATCCTCAAGCTTTTTCTATAGATTATACCATTAATTATCTTGTAAGTTTAAAAAAAAACAAACAATTTTTTAATTTTCTTATCCTATAGAAATATAGAAATAATATAATATTTCATAATATATTTCATAATTTTTATATTATTATTTAAATATTATATATATTAATTATATTTATAAAATATATGTAACAATTTTTTTTTTTTTAAAAAAAAATTTTTAAAAATCAAAAATCAACTTTATTATAAAAGAAATTTGTAAATAATAGAACAGGAAGTAAATAATTATTAATGTTATTATATATATATCTAAAATACTTGAAAACAGAATTTTATATTAATTAATTATTATATTATAATTATTATTTTCTTTTTTATTACAATTTTAAAAATATTTCAAAATATAATAAATCATAAATAATGATTAGATGAAGAATTGATAATAGCTAGTAATGATTTTTATTGTCGATTTACCGATATGAATACATTTGAATATAGTTATGAATATAAAGATGTAAAACCTATAAATGTAAGGAATTCTTGATATACAATATGTATATATATATATATATATATTTTTTTTTTTTTTTTTTTTTTTTTTTCTAAGATAGATAAATTGAATAATCACTTATTAATTTTAATAATTTTATTTTTTTTTTTAAATTTAAATAAATATATCTATTTATTATTTTATTTTATAATTTTTTTTAAAAAAATAATAACAATAACAATAACAATAATAATTATAATAATAATTATAATCATAATTATAATCATAATCATAATCATAATCTTAATCTTAATCGTAATCTTAATCATAATCATAATCATAATCGTAATAATAATAATAATAATAATAATTAATAGTGTGCTTCATTGAGAAATGACGGTAAAACTTTATTAGTCGTTGGTGACAGTAAAAAATCAAAATTAATTGATATCTCATCCAATAGAGTGATTAAAGAAATAGAGGAACATGTAAATACTATTAAAATATTATATTATATTATATTTTATATATATTTATATTTTATAATTAATAATAAATAATAAAAATAATAACAATAGTAATATTTTGTTAATACATCATATATAAAATTTTTTGATAATTTTTCTAGTATGATTATTTATTTTCATGTGAATGGTCACCAAAGTAAGTTTTTTTTTTTTTTTTTTTTTTTTTTTTTTTTTTTTTTTTTTTTTTTCTCTATACAATAAAATATATATAATTAGTTAATAAAAAAAATATATATATATTATATAACAATATTTTAATAAATAAATAAATTTATAATAATAATTGCCAAAATACTTTAAATGATATTTTATTATTTTAAATTTATAATTATTTTATTACTAATATTAATATTATTATTATTATTATTATTATTATTATTATTATATATATATATATATATGTTTTTTTTTTTTTTTTTTTTTTTATATTTTATTATTTAATATTATTTAATATTATTTATTATTATTCAATAGTGGAAACTATTTTGTTACAGGAGGACAAGATAAATGTACTAGGCTTTATGATTGTAGAAATATGAGTCATTCCTTAAATGTATTACCAATGAATATTTCTTCTGTGAGATCCATGAGATTTACTGATGATAATCAATATTTAGCTGTTGCTGAACAAATTGATTATGTTCATATCTATGATGCGGCTAGTGGATTATTCTTACGTGAACAAGTAATTGACTTCTTTACAGATATTGCAGGAATATGGTACATATCTATATTATTTATGAATAATATAATATATAATAATTATTTATAAATAATGATAAAACTTTTAAATTCTTTATTTTTATTATGCTAATTATTATTATTATTATTATTATTATTATTATTATTGTATTATTAATTTTACCAATTAATTTTTTATTTTTATTTTTTTTTTTATTTTTATTTTTTATAATTTATATATTTATTTAATTATTACTAATTTAGTTTTACACCAGGAGATGGAACTTGTTTATATATTAGTACAGTTGATGCTGATAATATTCATCAATCTATTATACGTAATAATGGTGTATTAATGGAATTTGAAAGATGTCGTTATACTCAAAATGACATATTCTTTTAATCAACGATATACAATAATATGAAATTGTATATATATATATATATATAATAATTAAGTTTAAATATCCGAAAAATATATACCATTTTTAAATAGTTTTTATTTTTATTTTTCATTTATTTATTTTTAACTCTTTTTTTTTTTTTTTTTTACTTTTTTTTAAAAATTTTTTAATTTTTTTTTTTTTTTTTTTTTTTTTTTTTAAAAAATAATGTTATTGACATAAAATTGTGATAAATATTATTAATATTATTAAAATAAAATTATTAATATTTATAATCATTCCATAAAAAAAAAAAGGAAAATAATGTAATATAATTATATAATCATTAATTGAAATGAAAATCCAAATAAATTAATCACTATTCCCTATGCACTTGTATAAATATATTCCTATTCCTATTCACAAATACAATTATCATCTATTATCCTCATTACACTATCTTTTTAATATTTTTGAACAATATTAATGATTAATAAAAATAATAAAATTTTTTTTTAAAAAAAAATAATAATAATAATAATAATAATAATGATAATAACAATTAAGAAAAAAAAAATTACTATTTTTTTTTTTATTTTTTATTTTTTTTTATAATCTATTTAAATTTTATGAATTTAGAATAATATTTATAAAAAATTATTGTTTATTATGAATAAAATCATTATTTTATTGATAAAAGAATAAAGTTTCATGAATTTGACATATAAAATTATATTATTATTATATATATATATATATTTTATATTTATTAAAAATAATGGTCAAATTAAATATTTCAAAAGGTAAATTTTACTTTATTCTATTTGTATTAAGAGAGTAGGAAATTGGAAAAAAATAATAGTAAATAATTAATTAAAGGGATAATCATTATAGTAATAATTAAGTAATAATCATAGTAGAAATATTAATAACAATAATAATAATAATTTAAATATGTATAATAAATTACATCTTTAATTATTTTTATATGTTAAATAAATTAAGAGTTATGATGAAAATTTTGTATATTGAATTCTCTCATATTAATATTTTAAAGATATTAATAATATGATAATAATAATAATAATAATAATAATAATAATAATAATAATAATAATAATAATAATAATTGTAATAATAATTATGTTAATTATAATATAATAATTATAATAAGTAATGAAAATAGATCTAATATAAATGAAGATGATAATAATAACAATAATAAAATTATTAATAAATATTATTACAAATAATAATATTATTACTATAGGACTAATAAACATTTATAAATAATAATAAATAATAACAATAATAAGTTTGTATTTAAATTTATTATTAAATCAATAATTAATCTTTAAATAATAAATATATATAAAAATTATATAATAATACAATTTATTTTTCATTATTTAAATCTATCTATAGTTATGTGGTACAATTTAATTTCATAATTAATAAAATTTTATAAAATGTTTCATTTTTTTTTTTTTTTATTTTTTTTTGTTTATGGGAAAATTATGATATAAATTATTAATATGAAAAAATCAAATGACAAATTTTAATATTAAAATTTAAAAATATGAAAATTTTAATATTAAAAATTTAAATATATGTAAATACAAATTATATGATTATATATATTTATTTTATTTTATTTTCATAAATACTTTACTATTTTATTATACTTCACTATTTATTTTTTTTTATTTTATATATATATATATATATTTTTTTTTTTTTTTTTTTTTTTTAAAAGATATTATTAAATATCATTGGTAATAATTAATTATAAAAGAAATTTTAATAAGAATATAAAAATTTTAAATGTTATTAGTTATTTAGGATGTCCTTCATTTTAAAGAAGTATTTAGATAAAAAAGTTAAAATATGTTGTTTAACATAAATATATATTTATCTATTATTTTAATAGATATATTTTTTAATTTCATATCCTCTGCAGATATATATATATATTTATTATTTTTTTTTAGCTTTATTTATTTGTTTATTTATTTTACTTCTTTAAGTAAAAAGTAACCCATATTTTATATTTAAATTATTATTTTTTTTTATTAAATTAATTTATATATGGAATAAAACAGTTAATAAAATTTTTATACAATATAAATTTACTTTTAATACAAAAGATTTATATAGATATCAATATAATTCATAGTAATGGTTTTATTTTTTTATCTAATTAAAACCTTTTTAATCATTTATTAATAAAATTTCAAAGCTATTAGTTTTGTTTTTTTCTTTAAAATATAAAAGAAAAAAAAAAAAATTAAAAAAGTAAATAATAAATAATGAAATAATCAAAATTATTTATGTTTTTTAATCATAATAATTAAACTTTTTTTTTTGTAAAAATAAATTAATAACTTTAATTATTATTAAATTAAAAAAAAATATAGGAATATATATTATTAAAAAAAAAACAACTTCAAAAATTTTATATATATTTTAATTTTTAATATGGAGAAAATAATAAAACATTTTAATGAGTAATCATAATAAAAATTAATATTTATTATAACAATAATAATAAAAACAGTAGTAGTAGTAATAATTTAGGTACTAATAATATTATATAATATATGAATAATTATATTAATAATTAACAATAATAATAATTAATAATAATAATAATAATAATGATTTTAATATATAAAGTATTAAACTTTATTATAAATATTTTTATCATTTTTTACTATATAAAAAAAAATAAAAAAAAAAAAGTAAAAAAATAAAATAAAATATTATTTAAATTAATGTTAAATAGAAAAAATTAAAATTTTAAATTGAATATTTAAAATATTTTAACTAAATGAAAATGTTATACATTTGTAGTTATGAAAATTTTTTAAATAAAAATTTCATTAATATGAATTAATTTTAAAGTTTTATAATATATACGATTATCTTTTTTATTATGTTTTTATGCTATGTTTATTACTTTATATCATTTATTTAAATACTTTTTATAATTTAACCTTTAATATTTATTAAATTTATTTTTAATTTTTTTTATTCTTTTATTCCATTTTTTTTTAAAAAAAATTTGTAGTAATAATGAGATATATATATATATATAGTTTTTTTTTTGTATATTTCATATTATTATGATTTTAATTTTCTTTTTTTTTTTTTTTTTTTTTTTTTTTTTTTTTTTTTTTTTTTTTTGGGTATACAGAATCTCCAACTAACAAAAATGATAATATATAGGAACAAATTATTTGAATTTCAAATGGATTTCAAATATATATCACAATTATAATATTATAATTGTTACTTATAAGCAATCTAAATATAAAGTTGAAATAAAGGCTTTTTTTTTTTTTTTTTTTTTTTTTTTTTTTTATTTATTTATTAAATAATAATCATTATTATTATAGGAATAATAGGAATAATTATCATTTTAAAATTAGAAATTTTTATTAATTAAAAAAAAAAATTTTAATATATTATTATTTTTATGGGAATTTTTTATTAAATTATTAATATTAATTAATTTTTTTTTATTTCTTAATTACTTTTTATAATTATCATTTATTAATATTTAATTTTATTAAGGAGACTTATTTAAAACGTGATTAATAAAATCTACTGTTTATATTTATATTTCCATTTTAATTTACATTTAAAATAATTATTAAATAAATAAATAAAATATTGTATTAGCTTATTATAAATTAATAATATAAGGTATATAAATAAATAATCTAAATATTAATTAAAAAAAATTATTAATAAATAAATATATATATATTAAAATATATTAAATATATATAAATTTTTTAAACTATGAAAAAAATATGACAATATAATGATAATGAATCATTAATTAAAATAATAGGAATAATAAGAAGATATTTTATAGTATACTATTAAAAATAAAAATATTTAATATAATTTTATATTATTGGTTGATTAGAATAATAAGTATAATAAAAAAAAAAAAAAATAAATACTAAGCGATAATAATAATAATAGTATATAATAGTTGTAATAGCAATAATAATAATAATAATAATAATAATAATAATAATAATAATAATAATAATAATAATAATAATAATAATAATAATAATAATAATAATAATAATAATAATAATAATAATAATAATAATAATAATAATAATAATAATAATAATAATAATAATAATAATAATAATAATAATAATAATAATAATAATAATAATAATAATAATAATAATAATAATAATAATAATAATAATAATAATAATAATAATAATAATAATAATAATAATAATAATAATAATATAATAATAATAATAATAATAATAATAATAATAATAATAATAAAGATAGTTTTTAAAAAAGTATTTAAGGAAGATAATTTGTAATTAATTTATGATTCATTGGTATTGTTTTTGATAAACAACAACTAACATTTTTTTTAAAAAAAAAAATATTAAATAAGCATTATTTTATTTTATATAATCTTTCAATTAATATTATTTTATTCTTTTTTTTTTTCCTTTCTTCTTCTTCACTTCAATAAATTTATAAATAATTTTAATAAAATGAAATTATTACAATTTATTCCTTTTGCTGCTTCATTAACTTCTTTTGCTTTAGCTCAAAGCTTCTGTAATTCTGCTAAACATACAGGTACCAATGTAAGAATTAGTACTTACAGTTCCAATAAGATTGGTTCTATTGGTGGAAAAAGCTACGAAATGTGGGCTGATACTGGTTATAATTATGCCAATTTCTACTCTGATGGATCATTTTACTGTAATTTCTATCAAGCTAAGGATTATTTATGTAGAAGTGGTCTCTCCTTCGATAGTACTAAGACTCATAAACAAATTGGACATCTCTATGCCGATTATAAAGTTGTCAAACAAGGAGCTTCAGGCGTCAATTATTCATACATTGGTGTATATGGTTGGAGTCGAGACCCATTAGTTGAATATTACATTGTTGATAACTGGCTTAGTTCAAGTCGTCCAGGCGATTGGGTTGGAAATAAGAAACATGGAGTTTATCTTATTGATGGAGCCTATTATACAGTTTATGAAAATACTCGTACAGGACCTTCTATTGATGGTAATAGAACTTTCAAACAATACTTCAGCATTCGTGATAATGCCAAAAGTTGTGGTACTATTGATATTACAGCCCATTTCAATCAATGGGAAAAGCTTGGTATGAGATTAGGTAAATTACATGAAGCTAAAATATTAGGAGAAGCAGGAAGTACAGGATCTGGAGCTAGTGGATCAGTTGATTTCCCATATGCCAGAGTTTACAAAAAATAAAATATTAATTAATAAAATAAAATAAAATAAAATAATTATTTGAAAGAAAATAAATAAATATATAAATATATATTTATATTTATTTATTTATACATATATATATATTTATGATATGCATATATATATTTATATATATAAATTAATTATATAAAATATGATAAATAGTATTTTTAAAATTGATGATTTTATATTTTTATATATAAGATATAGAAATTAAAAATATATATATATTATATCAGTAATATGATATATATTTCAATCACAAAAAGTATATAAAAATATATTATTAGTAATCTTGAAATATTTAAAATTCAAAGATTAATTTTTTCTTTTGTAATTATATATATTTGCTATGTATATTATGTTTAAATATTTTTTTGATTTAATAATTTTAACATACTATTTTTTTTTTTTTTTTTAAAAAAATATAAATGATTTATTAATTTTTAAATAAATTAAAAAATTAATAAATAATATTAATAATTAAATAAGTAAATTACAAAAAATAAAAAAAAAAAAAAAATTAAATATAAAAATAATTAAAAATGAAAAAATAAAAAAAAAATTAATTATAAATAAAAAACAAAGAAAAATAAAAATTAATAAAAATGTAAAAAAAAAAAAAATAAGTAAATTAATTTATATAAATATTTTTAATTTATTATTAGTGTTAACATGAACTTTTTTAATATAAAATAAAATATTTTAAGGAAAAAGCATTGTTAAATAATTAATATTGCATAGAATATGTGTTAATATTAATGTTATTTTAATACCTTTTTTTTATAATAAAATAATAATAATAAAAAACCCAAATATATACAGTCTACAGCATATATAGAGCATAATGTAACGTAGTTAAAATTTGGTAGTATTTTATGAGTTCACATCAATTATGCTCTCAAACCTTAGAATTAATAGAATTTTTATTTTTAAAAACTAGTAATTCAAATTATCAATACTATTTTTAAAATATTTAATATAGGAAAAAATGTAAAATTATTTAATATATTAAAACTTTATTACTTAAAAGAAAGTGAGTATATTATATAACTATGATGTTAAATAATTTCTACTTCAATATACATTATTTTTAAATTACAATGAATAATTTAGTTTTTTTAATTTATAAATATTTAATTTATCAAATATAATATTAAATAAATAAAAAAAGAAATTTTATTATTAATTATATTATTGTTTAAAAGAAAAAAAAAAAGGAAAGAAAAATCTTAATATGAATAAGTATAATGAATAATATAATATTATACAATTTAATAGTCATTTAAAATAGGTATCTTTTTTTTTTTTTTTTTTTTTTTTTTGGTAAAATTTAATTTATGAATAATAAATTACTAAAAAAATTAATATATAAATAAATAAATGAATAATAAAAAAATAAAAATTTTAAAAGAATTATAAAAAATATGAATAATTGAATAAATAATCTGGTTGTATCCCAAATAAATTACATTGTCATATAAATATTTTTCTTTTTAGTGATCATATATTTTTTTTTATTCCTTTTTTTCAAGATGAATTTTACCCATTAAATTTATATTTCATTAATTAATTAATAATAAATAAAATTTATATTGAAAACTCTATTTTTACAATAAATTTTTTTTTTTTTTTTAATTGAAATTTTATAATTATTATATATATATTCATTTATTTTCATTATTCATTGATATGAAATGTATTAAAAATTTTTGAAAACAAAAGAAGTATTATAATTTAATATTTTAATTTTATTATACTTTATTATTGATAAAAATTATTATAATTTAATAATCAACTTTTAAATCGTTTAAATAATAAATAAAAATAATTATTACATATAATATATATATTTTTATTTTATAATTAGTATTAATCAATGATTAATAGTAATAGAAAAAAAAATTTTTTTTTATTATTATTAAAATATTGTAATAATAAAGTTATATTGTTATTTAAATATATTTTAATGAACCGTTTTTATTTATTTAATATCTAAATTCAATTATGAATTAGTGAAAGATATTTTTTTTAACATATTAAAAAATATCATCATCTTAAGAAATGTATTTAATTTAAATGATATAAATTTTATAATATAAATAAATATACATTAAATTATGATTAATCTTGAAATTTTTTAATAAAAATTTTTTTTAATAAATAAAGTTTTTTTATTTAATAATCAAAAACTTTATTTATTAAATTATAATTTGCTTAGGAAATTTTAATAAATTCAATTTTTTATTCAAAAAGACAAAATAGTAAAATTTATTGAAAAGTTATTTTTTAATAATTAAAATAGTAATGGAAAAACAAAAAACTAAAATTTTTAATATATTATTCTTATTTTTTATTTTTTATTTTTATTTTTTTTTCAATTATTGATCATGAATTGGTAAAAATTAATAACAAAAAAATAATAAATTTATTTTAATTATTATTCAATTATTTTCAATTTACAATTTACAATATTATTATTTATGTTATCCTTTTTACAATAAGAATATAATAAAATATATTTGTTACCCAAATTGCTTTTAAAAATTGAAATAATATCATTAATTTCATGGTAATTTTAACAATAGAAATAATTTTCACAGGAATTATGAAACAAAAAAAAAAAAAAAAAATAATAATAATAATATTTTTTTAAAAAATTAAAGTACAAAGAGTCATTAATATATGATTATAAGATTTATCACTTTTTTTAGAGATTTTTTATAAAATAAAATTATTTAATTTGAAAAAAAAATATTATAATAATAATAATAATAAATCAAAAATATACTTGTCATCTGTTATGCTATAAACATTTTAAGCAATTAAATATACTTTGTATCATAAATAAAAAAAAATTATTAATTATCATAATCATTTTATACGTAATATTTATTAAAGATAATTAATTTTATTTATTATATTAAAAAAAAAAGTAATTAAAATTTATAAATAAAAATCGTATTATTATTATTATTATTATTATATAATATTATTATATAATATTATAAAATGAAAACTATAAATCAAATTAAAGATGAGAAAAATTAAGTTATTTAGTATATGCTTTAAAATATAATATTAAAAAATTTAATATAAATTAGGGTCTTTAATTAAAAATTCGTAATATTTGTAATAATAATAATAATAATAATAATAATAATAATAATAATAATAATAATAATAATAATAAAGTTAATAATAACAAAAGCAATAATAATATAATTATATTTATGTAGTAATAAATTTTTTATGAAGTAAAAAAAAAAAAAAAAGTATATAAGGAAGATAATTTGACATTATTTTATGATTCATTGGTATTGTTTTTGATAAACAACAACTAATATTATAAAAAAAAATATTAAATAAGCATTATTTTATTTTATATAATCTTTCAATTAATATTATTTTATTTTTTTTTTTTCCTTTCTTCTTCTTTACTTCAATAAATTTATAAATAATTTTAATAAAATGAAATTATTACAATTTATTCCTTTTGCTGCTTCATTAACTTCTTTTGCTTTAGCTCAAAGCTTCTGTAATTCTGCTAAGCATACAGGTACCAATGTAAGAATTAGTACTTACAGTTCCAATAAGATTGGTTCTATTGGTGGAAAAAGCTACGAAATGTGGGCTGATACTGGTTATAATTATGCCAATTTCTACTCTGATGGATCATTCTACTGTAATTTCTACCAAGCTAAGGACTATTTATGTAGAAGTGGTCTCTCTTTCGATAGTACTAAGACTCATAAACAAATTGGACATCTCTATGCCGATTATAAAGTTGTCAAACAAGGAGTTTCAGGGGTCAATTATTCATACATTGGTGTATATGGTTGGAGTCGAGACCCATTAGTTGAATATTACATTGTTGATAACTGGCTTAGTTCAAGTCGTCCAGGCGATTGGGTTGGAAATAAGAAACATGGAGTTTATCTTATTGATGGAGCCTATTATACAGTTTATGAAAATACTCGTACAGGACCTTCTATTGATGGTAATAGAACTTTCAAACAATACTTCAGCATTCGTGATAATGCCAAAAGTTGTGGTACTATTGATATTACAGCCCATTTCAATCAATGGGAAAAGCTTGGTATGAGATTAGGTAAATTACATGAAGCTAAAATATTAGGAGAAGCAGGAAGTACAGGATCTGGAGCTAGTGGATCAGTTGATTTCCCATATGCCAGAGTTTACAAAAAATAAAATTTTAAATAATAAAATAAAATAAAATAATTATTTGAAAGAAAATAAATAAATAAATAAATATATATTTATGATACATGTATATTTATTTATATATATAAATTGATTATATAAAATATAAAAAATAATATTTTTTTAAAAATAATATTTCATTATTTCTATTAAAAATTAATATTTATATATATATTGTATCTGCGATATGATATATATATTTTTTTGTTTTTTAAACAATAAATAAAAATTAATTTTTACATACTATTTTTTTTTTTTAAAAATAATTATTAATAATTAAATATATTAATAAATAAGTAAATAGTATTAGTAATAAAATATATAAATAAAAAAAAATTTAAATTTAAAAGAATAATATAATAAATCAAATGAAGAAAAAGCAAAAAAAAAACAAAAAACAAAAAACAAACAATAAAAGAAATAATAAAAACAAATTAAAATAAATAAAAATAAATAAAAATATAAAAAAAAAAAAAAAAAAAAACATATAAATTTATGAAAATTTTTAATTTGCTAGTGTTAACGTGAATTTATAATATAATCAACATAAAAAGTAAAATTAAATAATTAATTTCATAGAGATATTGGGATAATAAAGAATTAAAAAGTTCTATTATTATTTTATTATTTAATATATAAGAATTATATTAAAGACTTAAAAAAAAAAATTTTTTTTTATTATTTTTATTTTTTTTATTTTTATATTTTTTAAATTTTTCAATTAATCAATTATATTGTTTATCATTACACATTATATAAAATATTGTTTATTTATTAAACTTAAATCTACTACACACTCATAATATTTTATTTTTTTATGTAAATATAAAGGCTTATATAAATATAGTCCCTTTAAATAAAGTTTATATAATATTTAAGGGTTCAAGATCATTAATATTTACTACTTATTTAAATTATAGAAACTATTATAAATTATTATAAATTAATATTATTATTAGTATATCATTATTTTATAAATATTTATTTTGAAATAATTTGGAAATTTTTTTTTCTTGATGTATAAAGTAGTAAAACCAAAACTCTTTAAATAATAGTTAACTAGATCATAAAATATAAACATATTTTTTAAATACAAATTAAATTACAAAGAATAATAAAATCATACTTTAATTGAAACTTTACTAATTAATATATCAAAAATTATTAATAATAATTACATTATATATTTAATAAATCTACATAAATTAGATATATTAAAAAATAAAAATTTTTAATAAATCAGTATAAATAAAATTATTATTTAATACTATTTTTAGTTTTTATTATTGTATTAATAATTTTAAATAAGGAAAATTATAAATATTTTTAAAAGGAATAAAATCTCAAAATTTAAAAAAAGTTATTAATAAATAATTCACTTTTTTTTTTTTTTTTTTTTTTTTTTTTTTTTTTTTTTTTTTTTTTTTTTTTTTAATACATTTTCTTATTAATTAAGTAATTAACATTTTATTCCAATTTATTCTTCGTTTCTTTTATTTACTTTTGACTCAAAATTTCTGTAATTATGACTCTTTCTCAGGTTCAAAAGTAGATGTTAATAGTTTTAGTAGTAATTATATATTTATAATTTAAAGAGGAAAAACTTTAGATATCCAATTTTAACTAAAAATTAATGTAAAAATTTTAGTTTAAAAAAAAATTAACATTTTATTTGATTTGGAAAAAAAAAAAAAAAAAAAAAAAAAAAATAATTGGTAAAAAAAGTTAATTTGGTAATTAATTTTAATTTTGAATTTTTTTTATATTTTATTTATTTATTTAAATTTATTTATATTATTTCTACTATTTAATTAAATTTTTCTTATTTAAATTAATAATAACTATAATTCAAAAAAAAAAAAAAAAAAAAAAAAAAAAAAAAAAATGAAAAGATAATTTAATTACTTTTTATTATTGTTATTATTTTTTTGGTTTTAGTTAATTCATTAAAACTTTATATTATATTAAATATATATATCAAAAAAAAAATTTTTTTTATTTTTAATAACAAAGATTTATAATAAAATCAAGGCAATAAAATAATTACTTTAATGCTTATAATTTATTTTAATTTTATTTTAATTTTAATTTTTAATAATTAAAAATAAGAGAATGAATTTACTATTTTAGCATTTTTTTTTAAAATAGTAATAATAATATTAAAATATGTCAAATAGTCTTTATATTTTTTGAAAGTACTTAATTTAATTAATAAATATAATGCTTTTTGAAGATTGAATTTTAAAGAATATTTATATTTTTTAATCATTCTTTTTTTAGTTTTTTTTGGAAATTTTATATAAAAAAATTATTTATTTTCATAATTTTATATATAAATATTTAGAGATTTTTAATCACAGTTAGAGTAAAATATATATTTAATTATAAATAAATATTATTAAAAATTTAATAAAGAATTAAATAATATTTAAAAGAATAAAAAAAATATCAAAATAATAATAAAAATAAAAATGAACCAAATATATTATAATAAAACAAATAATGTAAAACAAATAATTTAATATTAATAATATAAAATATTTTTAAATTTTTTTAAAAAAAAAAATGCATAGTAAAAAAAAAATATTAAATAATAATACTAATAAAATTGCAATTTTATAGGTATCTATATAAAAATATAAAAATATACATGTTACATAAAAGGTTAATTAATTAATTAATTAATTAATATAAATTAAATTGGTTAATATATTCAAATAAATTTATGAAAAGATTAACATATAAATTAAAGATATGGTAAATTATCAAATCTTAATTTATTATATAAAAATTTAATACATTTATATATAAAATTTATAAATTTATTAACAATTAACGAATTGAAGTTTAAACTTTATTTTATATTTTTTTTTTAATATATATTAAAAAATTAAAAAAAAAAAAAAAAAAAGATATTACTATTTATATTTATAATATATTTAAAAAAATATATATATATAAAATCAATAATTTTTCTCTAATTTCCTTTTTTTTTCAATTGAATATTTTATTTGTAATAAAATATTTTAATTTAAATATATAGTTATATTGTATATAAATAATATTTTATAATTTATAATAAATTGTATATTTTTTTTAAAAAAAAATATAATAATAATTTAATACCTATTTTGATATAAAAAAAAAATATATTTTTATGAAGTAATAAATATCAAAAATGAAATTTTCAAAAGTTTTAACTATAGCTACTTCTCTTCTTGCTGCTGGTTCAGCCAGTGCTTATGAATCTCTTAAGTCTAAGGCTGGAAATTTCAGAATTGGTGTTGCTGCTAATGCTATGAAATTTAATAATCAAGCTTACAACAATGCCATGGCTAATTTCAATTACATGGTTGCTGAAAATGATTGTAAGATGGTCGGTATTCAACCACAACAAGGTAAATACAACTTTGATGCCTGTGATAGACACTACAATAAAGCTAAGGAATTAGGTATGGCTTTCCGTGGTCACTGTTTAATTTGGCACTCTATGCCACCACAATGGTTCCAAAATTTAAAGGGTGATGCCTTAAAGAATGCCATCGTTGATCACATCAACAAGACTTTAAAGTACTACGAAGGTAAAATTGATACCTGGGATGTTGTTAATGAAGCTATTGATGATTCTTCCAATGGTCCACAATGGAAGATGCGTCCATCCTTCTTATACCAAAATGTTCCAGACTTTGTTGATTTAGCTTTCAAGACAGCTCGTGCTGCTACTTCCACTACCAAGCTTTTCTACAATGATTACAATACTGAAGGTATTTATGGAAAATCCGAAGCAGTCTTTAACTTTGTTAAAGATATGAAAACTCGTGGTATTCCAATTGATGGTGTTGGTCTTCAATATCACGTTTCTACCCAATCTTACCCACAATACAACAAGATTAATGATTTAATTGGTCGTTACTGTCAACTTGGATTAGAAGTCCATATTACTGAAATGGATGTTAAATCTGGAGGTAATGCTCAAGGTCAAGCTAAAATCTTTTCAGAAGCTCTTAAGGCTTGTTTAAGTAACTCTTGTTGTACTGCCTTCTTAGTTTGGGGTGTTGGTGATAATGATAGTTGGTTAGGAGCCAATGAAACTGGTTTACTTTTCGATGGTAGCTACCAACCAAAGGCCTCCTACAATTCATTACTTGAAACTTTAGGTGGTGGTCGTGCTGGCGGTGGTAATGCTCAAGCCCCAGCCAACAACCAACAGCAACAAGCACCAGCTAACAATCAACCACAACAACAACCAGCTAACAATCAACAAACAACAAAACAACTTCCAACTAACCAACCAACAAAACAATTACCAACAAATGTTCAACAACAACCAGCTAACAATCAACAACCAGCTAACAACCAACAAACTCAATGGGGTAATAACAACCAATGGAACCAATGGGATAATAACAACCAATGGAATCAATGGGGTGGTAACAATAATAATCAATGGAACCAATGGGGTGGTAACAACAATAACCAATGGAACCAATGGGGTGGAAACAACAACAATCAATGGGGTAATAACCAAGCTGGTCAAGCTAATAATGCTGCAGCTGCAGCTCCAGCTGGCAATGGTGGTAACTGTGCTAGTGTTTGGGGTCAATGTGGTGGTATTGGCTACAATGGTCCAAAATGTTGTTCCGAAGGTGCCTGTAAAGTTATTAATGATTACTACTCTCAATGTTCTCTCTAAATAAATAAATTAAAAAAAAAATGAAATAAATTAATAAATATTATATAGATACTAATTTATTAATTTATATTCATAAATAAAAAATTTATATAAAACTATTGTATTTTTTCGAATTTATTAAATATTAATATTTATTTTTATAAAAAAAATTAAAAATATTTTAAAAAAAAAAAAAAAAATTTAAAATATATGAAATAAATATTATATATATATTATTATAATAATTATATTTGATTATAATCAAATATAAAAAATTAATAAAAGAATAAATAAATTATCCTTAATATATACTATTAAAACATTATAATTTTATAATAATTATATTTGAGAATATTCAAATAAAAAAAATTAATTATGGGTATTAATTCATTAATAACTTATTAAAAATTGAATTAATTTATAAATAGTAAATATTTTTTTTTTATTTTTTACAAAAAAAAGTATGAATGATATTTAAAACACTTTTTGTATTTCGAAGAATTTATACAATTGCCAGTATGTTGTAAAAAAAAAAAAAAAAAAAAGTATATATATAATTATTTCGGTGGTTGAAATTGAAAAATTTATATATGAAGTATATGGCTTATATATAAAGGTTCAAAAGATAAATTGAATTATGTCAAGATATACGTATCATTGATGTTAATGAATCATTGATGTTAATGAATCATTGATGTTAATGAGACATTCTGAGGATTATTAGTATTAAAATTAATAATAATAATAACAATAACAATAATAATAATCCTTAGAATGTCAAAAAATTACAATACATGAATTTTTTTACATTAATATTAAAACTACGTCCTAGAAACTCATAATGTGTTTTTTTTATTATTTGTGTAAATATTATTATCCAACTCTCATCCACTCTCAGTTTGATTATATTATATAAAATTTTATTAAAGGGTTAAAATTTTTATTGGAAAATTATTTAAATTAATTTTTTGTCTAACCTTTAAAGATTATAATTAATACGTTGTTGTGTTTACCTGGTAATCTTAATTTGAAATTTTAGGGTTTCATAATGAATAACAATTAGCTAAAAATCAAAACCCCAAAAAACTTGACTCCATTAGAATCATAGAATAGGAAATATAGATAAATAAACTTTTTTTTTTGCTTATTTTTTAAAAAATGTATCTAATCCAGATATAAAATACGTGTAAAAATAAAACTTTAAAAGACAAAGAGTCTAAAAAACATATATATACTTCTTTTTTTATTAATTATAGAAATAAGTTTTTTGTAATTTTATAAAGTTGAATTAAATAAAAACTTATTTTTTTTGAATACGAAATTCTTGTTCATTAACTTTTTTTTTTTTTTTTTTTTTTTTTTTTTTTTTTTTTTTTTTTTTTTAATTTATTTCTATTTTCTATTTAAAATAATAATTTTTATTATTACTATTTTTTATTAAAATTATATATATATTATTAAATATAAATAAATAATTTTTAAATTCTTTTTTATTTTATATAAATAGAATTAAAATTGAAAATTATTTTCTTTTTTCTTTCATTTTGAAAAGAATTCAAAACTTTAATAAAAAAAAAAAAAAAAAAGTAAGAAAAATTTTTTTAAAAAGAAATAATTGCTGAATTTATCTAAATTTCAAAGAGATCTTTTTTTTTTTTTTAATTTAGAATAATCTAAGTAACTTTTCTCATCAATGGATATTTGTTGACTAGAGAGCACTTAAAAAAACATATATATAATTTTCATTGCTGAAACTGTCTAAATTAAGTCATAGCTTTCAAATTCAATAAAACTGTAGCTAAAAAAGATGGCAGTATCTGTCTAAACCGTAAGACAGAGGGGTTTTTGTTTTACTTTCCTTATAATTTCTTTTTTATTTAAAATTTGTTTATAAAAAAAAAAATGCCATTTTATTTTTAAAAGCAAATTCAAATAAAAATAGGGGATAGAACCCAATTCTATAGCAGTAAATATTTCTTTTTTTTCTTTTAATTCATTTCCAATGGTTTTCAAAGATTCCCAAGATGAGACTTTTAATTGTTTTATTTACAATAGGCTTATCTTAATAAATATTTCTTTTCTTTCTTCTTCACTTGAAGGGCTTTCTTTTTTTTTTTTTTTTTTTTTTTTTTTTTTTTTTTTTTTAAATAATTACTTCTTAATATTAATTATCAAAGATATTTATTATTATTATTATTATTATTATTTTTTTTTTTTTTGATAAATTAAATATTTTTTCAAATTTTTTTAAAAGTCTAAAGTTCTAAATATTTGATAATAACTTTGTTCTTTCATACTTCTTTTTTTATTCTAATAACTATTATATTAATACAATAAAAAACTTATTATATAAACATAACTTTATTATGTATCTACTTTCTTTAATATGATATAAAATGAAATATTCAAACCTTAATTAATATAAAATAGATTTTATAATTCAAACATAAATTAATGCCATAAATCAAACTTAAATCTAATGTCATAAATCAAATTTAAATCTAATGATTTTACAACAATTTCAATATGTGGCTTGATTTCTCTATATTAATTATATTTATAATTAATAATAAATTTATATTCTTATTATTTTATGTTTCTATTTATATAGTTATTAAATATTTCCTTAAATAATAATTATTAATAGTTTATTCTAATCACAAGAACAATTAATTAAATAGTTAATTATAACTAAATAACATAAAAATAAGGCATTTCTCTGAATTAAGAGAAGTGTCGTGTCGTTGTTGTATAAAAGTTAAGATTAAAAGTTATATTATGTTAAGTTAGTTTGTAATTAAAAGTATAAGAGAGTTGTTAAATAGCCTTTTTAATTATATGTAGTTTTTAAATAAAAATTAAATAAATAAATAAATAATAAATTAATAAATTTAATAAATAAAACCCAACAAAAGTACATCGAACTTTTGAGTTGTATATCAAATACCTCACTTTACGATATGTAACTTCACAAAATGCAACACTCCCAACCAAATTTTTACTATAAATGTTAATATTTTTTTTTATTAAATTTTATATTTAATCTATAAGCTTACTTTATATTAAAGATATAGTTAAAATAATTTAAAATTATATAAAATATAATTAAATAATTAATATTAATTATTATTAATCACATTTACTATTAATACAAAAATAAATACTATTAATAAAATTTACATAAATAATAATTGCTTTTTGTAATATAATTAATTTTTGCTATATTTTATGTTAATTACTGAAGATTTTTTATTTTTTTTTTTTTTTAAAACAATTTTTAATAAAATTCTTAATAATATATGCATAATTTTTTATATATAAGTATTCGTTTATGTTAATATGAAAGGATATTCTTTATATATTAAATAATATTTAGATAATATGTGTTATATTATTGTTATAAATTATCTAATTAATAATATGATTAATGTTTTATAAATTATGACATTATGACATCTTAATTTTTAAGATTTAACTTTATATCAAAACTTAATTTTATATTAAAATTAAATTTTTGTAATATAGCTTAATTTAATTGGTAGAAACTTTTATAATAGAGCTTAATTTAGTTGGTAGAAACAAGTTTTTTTTAGTAATTTTCTATTTTCAAATGTTTAAACTTTAATTATTATTATTTATAATTAAATTATGTATGATTTCCTTTTTTTTTTTTTAATATTTATTAATTATATTAGAAATGGAAAGATAGAATATATACAATTTATTTGTTCTTTATTTTTAATAAAATTTGATAAAAATTTTCCAATTTTTAATATATATAATAATTTTGAATTTACGTTTTATAAATTAATTATGTTTTAAAATAAATTAAAAAAATTTTTTTTTTCCATTAAAATTATAATATATTATTTATTTATTTATTTTTTTTTTTTTAAAAAATATATATATTTAAAGGTATTTAATTTTATTTCTTTTTTTATTTTTTTTTTTTTTTAAATATTCATAAATTATAATAATAAAGTTAAAGTTGGAAAGTTATCAATATATACAATTTATTTGTACTTCTTTTATAACTAAAATTGATAAAAATTTTCCAATTTTTAATTTTTAATTTATGTTTTACAAATTAATTATGTTTTAAAGTAAATTAAAAAAAATTATTTTTTCCATTAAAATAATATATGCTTTTTTTTTTTTTTTTAATTTTTAAAAATTTATATTTAAAAGTACTTAACTTTTATTCATAAGTGTTACACAAATAATATACTCATTATAACTATATTATATAGAATTACTATTTAAATAAATTCTGACGTTCCGTAAAGTATATAACTAATTATTTTATAATAAAAGATTATTTTATTTTTATTATTATCAAACTATTTAATTGTTTAATAATAATAAAAAATAATAAAAATAGAATTTATGAATAAAATTTTATAATAAAATAATCATTAAAAAATAAATAATCATTAAAAATAAAATAATCATTAATCATTAATAATAAAATAATCATTACTTATTAGTAACAAAATAATCATTAATAATAAAATAATCATTAATTATTAGTAATAAAATAATCATTAATAATAAAATAATCATTAATTATTAGTAATAAAATAATCATTAATAATAAAATAATCATTAATAATAAAATAATCATTAATAATAAAATAATCATTAATAATAAAATAATCATTAATAATAAAATAATCATTAATAATATAATAATCATTAATAATATAATAATAATTTTAATAAACAATTAATGTATTTATATTTCAATTATGAGTAGTATCGTTATGAAAATAATAATAAAATAATAATAAAATTAATAAAAAAATTCATTTTTAATAAAGATAAGTAAAATGATATAAATTTAAGTTGAATAAAAAAAAACTCACTTAAACTCTAAATATTATAATAAATAATTATAATAAATAATTAATAATTTAATGTTGTAAATATTGAAAAAAAAAAATAAAAAATAAAAAAAAAAAGATTTTAAATATATATTATTTTTATAGCATTAATTTGTTTTATAATTTATTTTTGAAATAATTTTATAAATTTTAAAATTTGTAAATCCAATTTACGGTTCAACAGTGACCAATAAAAATTTAGATTTTTATATTATTTATTTATTTTTTTATATATAATAAAATTATTTGAAATTATTATTATGATATTAAATATTTATTGAATTCTATGATGTTAAGTTAAATTTATACTTTTTTTTTTTATAATTATATATAATTCATATAAGAAAATAATAAAAAAAAATAAATAACTTAACATCATAGAATTTTTTTTATTATTTTCTTATATGAATTATATATAATTATAAAAAAAAAAAAAAAAGTATAAATTTAACAAATTTTCACTTTCTCTTTTTTTTAATTTCAATATATTATTTTATAATATTTTATAAATATATTAAAATAACCAAATAATATATATATATATTGATTGTATATATATCACTTTTGAAATTTTAGAGTTATTTGTATATATAAATTACAAAAAAAAAATTTTTTTTTATTCATTAGAAAATTATTTATTTGTTTTTCTTTTTTAGAGTAATTAAATTCAAAATGAGATTTATTAACATTTTAACTATTGCTACTACTCTTCTTGCTGCTGGTTCAGTTAATGCTTATGATTCCCTTAAGTCTAAGGCTGGAAATTTCAGAATTGGTGTTGCCGCTAATGCCATGAAATTCAACAACCAAGCTTACGTTAATGCTATGTCTAATTTCAACTACATGGTTGCTGAAAATGATTGTAAGATGGTCGGTATTCAACCACAACAAGGTAAATACAACTTTAGTGCCTGTGATAGACACTACAACAAGGCCAAAGAATTAGGTATGGCTTTCCGTGGTCACTGTTTAATTTGGCATTCTATGCCACCACAATGGTTCCAAAATTTAAAGGGTAATGCCTTAAAGAATGCCATCGTTGATCACATCAACAAGACCTTAAAATACTACGAAGGTAAAATTGATACCTGGGATGTTGTTAATGAAGCTATTGATGATTCTTCCAATGGTCCACAATGGAAGATGCGTCCATCCTTCTTATACCAAAATGTTCCAGACTTTGTTGATTTAGCTTTCAAGACTGCTCGTGCTGCTTCTCCAAGAACTAAACTTTTCTACAATGATTACAATACTGAAGGTATTTATGGAAAATCCGAAGCAGTCTTTAACTTTGTTAAAGATATGAAAAGTCGTGGTATTCCAATTGATGGTGTTGGTCTTCAATATCACGTTTCTACTCAAGCTCATCCACAATACAATAAGATTAATGATTTAATTGGTCGTTACTGTAAACTTGGATTACAAGTTCATATTACTGAAATGGATGTTAAATCAGGAGGTAATGCTCAAGCTCAAGCTTCAGTTTACTCTGATGCTCTTAAGGCTTGTTTAAATAACTCTTGTTGTACTGCCTTCTTAGTTTGGGGTGTTGGTGATAATGATAGTTGGTTAGGTGCTAATGAAGCTGGTTTACTTTTCAATGGCAGTTATCAACCAAAGGCTGCCTACAATGCATTACTTCAAACTTTAGGAGGAGGTCGTTCAGGTGGAAATTCAGCTCCAGCCAATAATCAACAAGGTAATAATAATCAATGGGGTGGCAATAACAATAACAATAACAATAACAATAACAAACAAAACAACAACAACAACAACAACCAATGGAACCAATGGAATAATAATCAAGGTAATCGTAATAATGCTGCTGCTGGTAATGGTGGTAATGGAGGCAATTGTGCTGCTGTTTGGGCTCAATGTGGTGGTCAAGGTTTCAATGGACCAAAGTGTTGTTCTCAAGGTAATTGTAAGGCTGTTAATCAATACTACTCTCAATGTGTTCTCTAAACAAATTAAAATCAAGAAATTATATTAAAAAAAAATAATATGATTTTTTTTATCTAAAGATAGTTTATAAATTAATTATAAATAATTTTTTTTTTTTGATTGAAATATCAAATTTTTTTTATTTTCATACAAATTATAAAAAAATAATAAAATAAAAAATATGTAATATTAATATTAATGAAATAAATATTGTATTTTTGTAATTTTTATTTTAATATATGTTAAAAAATATATAAAAAATTATTGATAATTTTTTAATAATTTTTTTAATAAATTTTTAAATAAAAATAAAAATTTTAAAAAACTAAAAAAAATATTTATAAAATAACGTTAGTTGTGTTTTGAAGAAATTGAAAGATTACAAATTTTTTATTAATTATAAAATAAAAATGAAATAATTTGTGTATATATATATGCATAATTAATTATTAATATTTATAAATAATATTTTTCTTCAAAGATAAAAAGATATCCCAATATACCTAATATAATTTTTTTTTAATAATTATTAAAATAATTATTAGTATTTAATTTTTTTATATTATTATTGTATTAAAATAAAAAAAAAATAGTATTAAAATACTTCTAAATTATTATTAAGATTTAATATTTTTGTATATATAGGTTACTATTTATTATTAATCAAAAAGTTTATATTATTATTTATTCTAATGATAAAATATTTTATATCAATTATTATAGATGATTATTATATTTATTTTTATTTAATATTAATATTAAATAATTATTATTGGTCATACATGAGAAACTTAATTTTACATTTTCCATTATTATTTTATTAGGATCTTTTAATTTATATTAAAATTTAATTAGATATTAATTATTTATTATTTTATCCTTATTTTATTCTCATTGATCTAATAATTTTTGGGTTTTTTATATTACAACTGATCCAAAAATTAGGGATTTCATAGAAAAAAAATTTTTATTTGAAATGAGTTTTTAATTTTTTTTTTTTTTTTTTTTTCCATTTTTCATGTTTATGTTAATCTTAATTTTTAATATTTTTATTTTAATTTAAAGTAAAATTTCCCTTTTTTTTTTTTTCCTTTTTTTTTTTTTTTTCCTTTTTTCTTTATTATTTATTAAGTATTAAAATAATTTAAAAATTGAGAAGAAAAAAAAGTATAACTTTATATATTTTATTAATATTATACTTTTATTTTTCTACTTTTTTTTTAATTAATTTATTAAAATATTATAAACTTTATTTTATTTCAAATAATAATGATAAAAAAATATTAAAAAGTTTGTTATATATATATATATATATTTTTTTTTTGAAATTTTATTTCATCTTTAGTGTTATATAATTTAGACTAGTATAAAATATTAATAATTAAAAATTTTTTTTTATTTATTTATTTAAATTATTTATAAATAATATAAAATATAAATCATTAATGTAAAATTAATAATATTTGAAATATTTTCAGAGGTTAATAGAATTTATATAATATAATATTTAGTAAAAATTACTTGAATTTAAAGAGTTTTTTTTTTTTTTTTTTTTTTTTTTTTTTTTTTATTATTTTGATTATTTTTAATTTATTTTTAAATATAATCTTAAAATTGGGAAAAATTAATTATATTCTTAAAATAATAAAAATATATTTCATTATATATAAATAAATACTAGTTAAAAAGTGTATAAAATTATTAAAAGTTATGAGTAAAAAAAAAAAAATTTATTCAGAGCTTGATTAATTATAAAATAACTAATAAAAACCTATAATTATAAAAATATAATAATAATAATATTAATATTAATAATAATAAATATTTAATATTATGAAGGATAAGAACAATGTAAATAATTAACTTACTAATACAATAAATTAATCCAATGATATTATGGATTAGCAAAGTGATAATAAAATATAAATAAAATATATATAATGATAATAAAACTAATTTTTATAATAAATAGTTTAAATTATTATTTAGGAATATTAAAAATGATAATATATACATAGTAATTAATATAAATTAAATTTATTGATTATAAATCCCTTATTTGAGTATATTTAATAAATAATAAATTAAAAAAAAGAAAAAATTAAAAAAAAAATCAAAAATTATAAATCCAATAAAGTAATTTTTATAATATTTAAAATTTTAAAAATTGTAAATATAATATATTTACGGTAAAAAATTTTTTTTTGATAATCATATTATATAGTAAAATATTAAAAAAATTTAATTGAATGAATGGGAAAAAAAAAAAAAAAAATAAAATTCTTTAATTGTATTGAAATATAATATTTATACATAATATTGAAAAAAAAAAAGTATAAAATAAATAATTTTTTTCCTTTTTTTTTTTTTCTTCATAAAATATTTTATTATATTTTAGAATTATATTTTAAAAAAAAAAATTTAGAATTTTTTTTATATATAGATTATATATAATACTATTGTAAATTTTAGAATTTATAAATAATATATTTTTGTATATAAAAATATTATTATATTTGTTTAATATTCTTTTTTTTTTTAGTAAACATTTTTTTCAAAAGCATTTTAATTAAAAATGAGATTTATTAACATTTTAACTATTGCTACTACTCTTCTTGCTGCTGGTTCAGTTAATGCTTATGATTCCCTTAAGTCTAAGGCTGGAAATTTCAGAATTGGTGTTGCCGCTAATGCCATGAAATTCAACAACCAAGCTTACGTTAATGCTATGTCTAATTTCAACTACATGGTTGCTGAAAATGATTGTAAGATGGTCGGTATTCAACCACAACAAGGTAAATACAACTTTAGTGCCTGTGATAGACACTACAACAAGGCCAAAGAATTAGGTATGGCTTTCCGTGGTCACTGTTTAATTTGGCACTCTATGCCACCACAATGGTTCCAAAATTTAAAGGGTAATGCCTTAAAGAATGCTATCGTTGATCACATCAACAAGACCTTAAAATACTACGAAGGTAAAATTGATACCTGGGATGTTGTTAATGAAGCTATTGATGATTCTTCCAATGGTCCACAATGGAAGATGCGTCCATCCTTCTTATACCAAAATGTTCCAGACTTTGTTGATTTAGCTTTCAAGACTGCTCGTGCTGCTTCTCCAAGAACTAAACTTTTCTACAATGATTACAATACTGAAGGTATTTATGGAAAATCCGAAGCAGTCTTTAACTTTGTTAAAGATATGAAAAGTCGTGGTATTCCAATTGATGGTGTTGGTCTTCAATATCACGTTTCTACTCAAGCTCATCCACAATACAATAAGATTAATGATTTAATTGGTCGTTACTGTAAACTTGGATTACAAGTTCATATTACTGAAATGGATGTTAAATCAGGAGGTAATGCTCAAGCTCAAGCTTCAGTTTACTCTGATGCTCTTAAGGCTTGTTTAAATAACTCTTGTTGTACGGCCTTCTTAGTTTGGGGTGTTGGTGATAATGATAGTTGGTTAGGTGCTAATGAAGCTGGTTTACTTTTCAATGGCAGTTATCAACCAAAGGCAGCCTACAATGCATTACTTCAAACTTTAGGAGGAGGTCGTTCAGGTGGTAATTCAGCTCCAGCCAATAACCAACAAGGTAATAATAATCAATGGGGTGGTAACAACAATAACAATAACAATAATAAACAAAACAACAACAATAACAACAACAACCAATGGAACCAATGGAATAATAATCAAGGTAATCGTAATAATGCTGCTGCTGGTAATGGTGGTAATGGAGGCAATTGTGCTGCTGTTTGGGCTCAATGTGGTGGTCAAGGTTTCAATGGACCAAAGTGTTGTTCTCAAGGTACTTGTAAGGCTGTTAATCAATACTACTCTCAATGTGTTCTCTAAATAAATTAAAAATTAGGCAATAAAATTAAATATAGTTGATATGATATACATTTTTATCAATTATTATTATTTTTTTTTTTTATATAAAATGTAATTAATTTTTTTTAAATGATCATTTTAAAATTACAATTTTTATTTTTATTTTTTTTATTTTAAAAAAAAAAAAAAATTAATATAAAATAACCAGTATAAATGTAAAAAAAAATGTAGATTTTATAATATTTGAACATTTTACCAAAAAATAATTATTAATAATGAGTTACTGGATAACTCATAAAATTATAAATAAAATTATTTAAAAATAATATAAAAAATTCTTATTTAAAGAAAAAAAATATTAATAGTAAGATTGTGTAAACTATTAATTTTTTTTTATAAAATTATATAAAAAATTTAATATTAGTTTATTTAAGTTCCCTGTATTAAAAAAAATATTAGAATTTAGATTTGGATTAAATTGATAATTATAAGTTGTCACAGAGATAAATATTATTAGTATAATATATTCATAAAATGTATTCATTACATTTATATTAAAATATCCAAAAATTTATATTCGATATGAAATATTCTTTTTAAAAACAAAAAAAAAAAAAATATTTGAATGTTATAATAATCAATTTTTATATTTTAAAAAAATAAAATAATATAAATATAAAATTTTATTTTATTAATTTTATTTATTATTACAAAAACTAAATAGTATTATATTAATATTTATTTATTCTTTTAATTAATAATTTATATATATATATATATTTAAATGTTATTACAAAAAATATACTTTATTAGTTTTTTTTTAATACATTAAAACTAATTATTTCAAAGCAATTTTTAAATAATAAATTAAATTTAGAAAATAAGCAAAAATGATTAGAAATATTTTATAAAAAGACAAAAAATATGAAAAAATAAAATCATATATTAACTTATTATGAATCTTATTATCTAATTTTAATTAATTTGAAGATTACATTGAGAATAGTATTTTTTTTTAAATAAGCAATAATTGATATAATCGTATCGTATCTACCTATTTATGTTATTAGAATCTAAATAGATTTATTTAAAACTAAACATTTAAATAATGTTAAATTTTCAATATATATATATATATTTAAAATAAATATATTTTTTATAAAATTTGTAATTTTATTACAATTTTTTTTAATAAGTTAACCAATAACTATTAATAAATATTTTTTTCGATTATTTAAATATTATTACAAAATTTACAATTTACAATTTTTTTTTTATTTTCTTTACATTGATACTATTTATTATATATTAATTTGTATAAATATAAATAAATAATAATTTAAGTTTAAAAAAGTATCAAAAATAATTAATAATTTTTTATGTAAAAACAAAAAAAATTTTAAAGAATAAAATACTATATTAATTTATTTTATTCTTATAATTTAATTTTAATACATTTAATGAGAAAATTGAGAGTAGGATGAGTTAATAACCTTACAGGTACCTTGGTAACAACATTTTGGACTATTGAAACTATCACCACTACATTGAGCCCATAGACCAGCACAATTACCTCCATTATCAGCAGGGATTGAAGAGGTAGTATTACCTTGATTATTATTGTTAGCTAGTGATTGTTATGGTTGTTGTGGTGTTGGAGCTGGAACGGCAAGCTGCATTATCACTATCACTATCTAAAGTATCATCAACTAATGAATTATAGGTGTTCTTTTCTTGATAGTTACAATTGAAAAGTAAAGCGGCTTCATGAGCTTTTAACCAACTATCATTATCATCAACACCTAAAAATAAGAAGGCTGTTCAGCATGAATTACTTAAATGAATCCTTAAGAGCATCAGAGTAAATCTAAGCTTGATATTAAAATCAGGAGGTAATACTCAAGCATTACCTCATGATTTAACAACCATTTTAGTAAGATGGACTTATCATCCAAGTTAAAAGTATGCAACCAATTAAATTATAAGGTCTTAATGATATGATCAACAATTGCATTCTTTAAGGAATTACCCTTTAAATTTTGGAATCATTGTAGAGGCCTAGAATACCAAATTAAGCAAGGACCATTGATAGCCATATATATTGAAACAAGTATAAAATCAATAATTTTTCTCTGAATTTTTTGTTTAATTCAAATATTTTATTATATCTTATAAATTTATTAAAATTAAAAAAAAAATCTAAATTAATATATGTATATATATTTAAGTATCTTTATTCAAAATGGAGTTTATTAGCATTTTAACTATTGTTACTTCTTTTCTTGTTGCTGGTTCAATCAATTCTATTGATTATCTTAAGTCTGAGACTGGAAATTTTAGAATTGATGTTACTGCTAATGCCATAAAATTCAACAATAAAGTATACGTCATTGCTAGTTCTAATTTTAACTATATATATATATATATATATATAGTTATTGAAAAAGGATATCTTTTATTAAATTTTAAAAGTTTTTATTACTAATTAACTAAATTATATTTATATGAAATATTTATATTGTAATATTGTTAGCATTATTTATATATTGTATTAAAAATAGATAATATATAAGTGAAAAATATATATATATATATTTTTTTTTTAAAATAAAAATTTTTTTTATTAAATATTGATTTTATATATATAAAAAAAATAATAAATATGTATTTTAATTAATATATTTATGATTAAATTTTAAAATCTAAATAAATAAAGTAAATAATTTTTAAAATATATATATACATATTAATTTTTATTAACATAAAAATATTAATAATTTCAAAAGGATCATGAAATGTTTTTTTTTTTTTTTTTTATTTTTATATTAATATTATTATTTTATTTATTAAACAAATTTTAATAATTGTTTAAGAATTATGAATTAATCCTTAAATTTATATTAATAGTTATTTTTTACTATATATAATTGGTATTTTAATATAAAAAAAATTAAGAATTTTTAATTTTTATTTTTTTTAAAAAAAAAGAAGAAAAAAAAAAATAACAGATAAAGAGAGAGAAAAAAAAAGAGAAAACTCAAAATATTATTGAAATATTCTTTTTCTTATAGTGTAGTATTTCTAATAATTTCATTTTTAATAGTAGTTTTGATCATGGTAATTTTGATTATAGGAATTTTGATAATAAAAAATTTAATAATGGAAGAATAAGACTATTTTTCAAATTCAGATGAAAGCTTAAAATAAAAGTTCAATACAATCTTCTTTATTTACATCTGCTCTATATTCAATTAAATTTTATTAAATTTTAAAATTTCATTTTTACCAGTGCATGTATTAAATAATGGTATAATGGTATGGAGATAAAAATGATAAAATTTTAAACATATTTACTATAACAATATAAAAAAAAAAAAAAAAAGTTGGATATATCATAAATACATTCACCTTTAATATATTGATATTATAAAAATTTCATAAATAATTTAGATATTATATTAAATATTTTTTACTATTTTTTTTTTTTTTTCATTTTCACTACGGTTTATATTAAATAAATATTTCTATTTATATTAAATATCTATCTACATAATTAATATACTATGATTTATAATCATAATAATAATTCTTTAACCACTAGTATTAAAGTTTATTTTAAAATATTATTTACTCTTACACTCTTACTATATACAATTATAATAACTATTATTGGTGTTATTTGATAACTATTATAACTATTATTATATTATAATTTTTAAATTAATCATAATATTAATAATAATTATATTTATTCTAATTAATATTAAAAGTTTGTTTAAAATTTTGGGTTTTTTCTTTAAAAAAAAATTTTTTTTATTTGAATTATTGGTAAAAAAAAATTTATTTAATAAATTTTATTTTTTTTTTTATTTCCGATTGTTTAATTGTAAATTTATTTCTAATTTTTTTTTTTAATTTAATAAATTATTCATTAAAATTTTTATTTTTATTATTATGTAAATATTTTTTTTATATATTTTATATTAGTTTATATATTATTTTATATATTTTATATTAATATTTTGAACTAAAATTAAATTAAAAATAATAATAATAATAATAAATAATAATAATAATAAATAATAATAATAATAATAATAAATAATAAATAATAAATAATTGAATAATTGAATAATTAATTTAATATTTCATTTTAATTTTTAATTTTTAATTTTTATACTTTATGGTTTGTGTTACCCAATTAATTTATTTCTTTCATGGGAAGATTAAATAAAATTTACATTAATTTTAATTTTATTTTAATATATCTCATTATTAAAAAAGGTTATAAAAATACTAAAAAATATTGATAGAATTTAGCAATTTAAAATATTTAAAATTAGTAACAAGTTAACAGCTTATATTTTATATTTTCATATTGTTTAGCTATTTAGAATTAGTGAGTGTATTTTTAATATTTTTATAAACTATTTTATATCTTCTATCTTTTAATAAAGATAGCTGTATATTTCTAAATATACTGTAATTTAATTCTTGAATTTTAAATATTCTTTCTTATTTTGACCAATTTTAATTAAATCTTTAATGTTTTCTTAAAATTGTGAAAAAAAAATTATTTTTTTTTAATTTGATATATGTATAAATAAAAAAAATAAAATTTATTTCTAATTAATTGAAGATAAAATAATTTAATAAAATTTTTAAATAACCAATTTTAATATTAATAATAATAATTATAATTTATTAATAATAATAATAATTAAAAAAAATAAATAAAAAATATCATTATTTATTTTCTTTTTATTTATAATTTTCTTAATGATAAGAAAAGTTAGTAAAATAATAATATATATAATAAATTATAATTAAATAAATAAAAAAGTTTTAATAGTAAAAATATTATATATATATTTTTTGTAGTATTTAGTAAATAAATAGTTAATACTTTTATAATATTATATAATAAATATATGGAAATATATCATAAATTATAAATATAATAAATTTTTATAATTAATTTATTCCCATTTATATCTATATATTTTTTAATTAATAAATAATTAATAATATAAAATATTTATTATATATAAAAAAGTTTATCTAATATAAAAATATTTATATCTATTTTATATCTATTTATATAAATAAATATTGAGATATCTTACTTAAATATACGTATATAAAATTTTAATAAAAATAAATAAAAAAAAATTTAATTTATAAATTAATTATTTTGTGTAAATTATGAAAGCTATCCAAAATTTATTAATTAATTTTAATTAATAATTTAAATTTTAATATTTAGTATTAATAAATCTAATATTTTACGGCACCTCATTAACGAATAAAATTTTTGATTTTGTATTAATTTTTATTTAATTTATGGATTAATATCGATTATCATTATGAGATATATTTTTTTATAATTTTTAATATATGACTAAAAATTGTTATTTTGTTCTTTAATATAATAATATAATAAAAAAAAAAAAAAAAGAAAAAAAGTATAAACATTTATATTTATATAATGAAAAAAAAAAAGTATAAAATAAAACATTTTTTTCCTTGTATTTATTTATTATTGTTTATTTTAATCATTTATAATTATTTATAAATATAATAAAATTAATAAAAGGAATATTTGTTTTAAATATATTGTATATATATTTCTTTTGTAAAATTTTCAAAAAAAATTTATAAATATATTTTGTATATAGATATTACAATATTTTATTATTCCAATTAAGTTATTTTATATAATATTTACTTTTTTTTTTTTTTTTTTAAAGTTTTAATTTAAAACAAAATGAAATTCTCAAACATTTTAGCTCTTGCTACTACTCTTATTGCTGCTGGATCAGTCAATGCTGCTGAATCACTTAAGTCAAAGGCTGGAAATTTCAGAATTGGTGTTGCTGCTAACGCCATGAAATTCAACAACCAAGCTTACGTAAATGCTATGTCTAATTTCAACTACATGGTTGCTGAAAATGATTGTAAGATGGTCGGTATTCAACCACAACAAGGTAAATACAACTTTGATGCCTGTGATAGACACTACAACAAGGCCAAAGAATTAGGTATGGCTTTCCGTGGTCACTGTTTAATTTGGCATTCTATGCCACCACAATGGTTCCAAAATTTAAAGGGTGATGCATTAAAGAATGCTATTGTTGATCACATCAACAAGACCTTAAAATACTACGAAGGTAAAATTGATACTTGGGATGTCGTTAATGAAGCTATTGATGATTCTTCCAATGGTCCACAATGGAAGATGCGTCCATCCTTCTTATACCAAAACGTTCCAGACTTTGTTGATTTAGCTTTCAAGACTGCTCGTGCTGCTTCTTCAACCACCAAGCTTTTCTACAATGATTACAATACTGAAGGTATTTATGGAAAATCTGAAGCTGTCTTTAACTTTGTTAAAGATATGAAAAGTCGTGGTATTCCAATTGATGGTGTTGGTCTTCAATATCACGTTTCTACTCAATCCTTCCCACAATACAACAAGATTAATGATTTAATTGGTCGTTACTGTCAACTTGGATTAGAAGTCCATATTACTGAAATGGATGTTAAATCAGGAGGTAATGCTCAAGCTCAAGCCAAGATTTACTCTGAAGCCCTTAAGGCTTGTTTAAGTAACTCTTGTTGTACTGCCTTCTTAGTTTGGGGTGTTGGTGATAATGATAGTTGGTTAGGTGCTAATGAAGCTGGTTTACTTTTCAATGGTAGTTACCAACCAAAGGCAGCATACACTTCATTACTTGAAACTTTAGGTGGTGGTCGTGCTGGTGGTAATGCCCCAGCTCCATCTCCAGCTCCAGCTGGTAATAACCAACAACCACCAGCCAACAATCAACCACAACAACCACCAGCTGGTAACAACCAACAACCACCAGCCAATAACAACCCATGGGGAGGAAATCAACAACAACCACAACAACCACAAGCTAACAACAATCCATGGGGTGGTAATCAACAACAACCACAACAACCACCAGCTAACAACAATCCATGGGGTGGTAATCAACAACAACCACAATGGAACCAATGGGGTGGTAACCAACAAGGTAATAATGCTGCTGCTCCAGCTGGTGGTAATGGTGGTAACTGTGCTGGTGCTTGGGCTCAATGTGGTGGTCAAGGTTTCAATGGTCCAAAGTGCTGTTCTCAAGGTACCTGTAAGGTTATTAATGAATACTATTCTCAATGTGCTCTCTAAACGAATTAAATTAAATTAATAGATTTATGTATTTATTAAACTATTTTTAATTTTTTATGTTCAAAAGTAATTTAAAATTATTTCTAAATTTTTAAAGAAAAATGATAAATGTTATTTTTTTTATATAATTAGAATAAATTACTTTGAACTGTAGTATATATATAATATCAATGTAAAGATAAATAATTAAAATTTTATAATTTATATTTTAAAACATATTAAAAATTATTTATATATAATTTTTTTACTTTTTAAAATTCTTTTTAAAAAAAAGTAATTGAAATACTATTTTAATAAAAAATATATATAATTAAAAAAAAATATAAAATATTGAACTATTTAAGAAGTTATCACTTTTGTGTTATAAAGTTTTATGAATTTTTATTTATTTAAAATAAAATTTAATTAAATAAGAATTTATTAAAAAAAAAAAAAAAAATAAAGAATATAGGAATATTTTTATATTTATATTTGGAAGTATTCATAAATATTTATTAAAAATAACGTTTTATAAATAATAATAAAAATTCTTTTTAATTGAGATTATCATTTGTTTTTTTATTTTTCTCTCATTCTTTATATATATATATATATATATATTTTTTTATTATATTTTATGATTTTTTTATTTTATTATTATTTTTTTTTGTTTTTAATTAATTATAATTAAATAAATTAATTAATTGAATTTTGGAATAAACTTTTTTTTTTTTTTTTTTTTTTTTTTTTTTTAAAAAAAAATAATTAAAAATATTTTTTTTAATTGGTTTAATGATTGTTTAAACATTAATTGATTTGACGAAGGTCATGCTAAATATAGTAGTTAAATATTATTTTTTTTTATTTTATTAGGCCTTTTTCACCATTTATGAGAAATATTCCTTATGGACCTTCCATTTATCCATATATGGTGATATCACCATAATTTTTTTTTTTTTGAATGTATTTAAATATAATAAATTGTAGAATGGTTGATATTAACTTAAATTGTATATTACATAGATACATATAGCACTTTAAATAAAAAAATTATATAAAGTTAAAAATATTGAAAAAGCCTCTAATAATGAATTTTAGAACTAACGGATTTATATTTAGAAAATATTAAAAAAAGAAAAAAATTTAAAAAGGCTAAAAATATTGATATATATATATATATATTTGTATACTTAAATCAATGTGATCTATATATTCGTAAATATATATATATAAATAATTTTTAAAATATTATTAACAGTACTATAAAATTAATATTCAATTAAATAACAAATAGAAATTAATATCATTGAATTTCATTTTTATATATATATATATATAAATATTTTAAATATTAATATAATTAATTGCTTATATCAAATATATTCATAATAAAATTTGTAAAATATTGTATATAAATATATATATGATAGTTAATTTTCATAAAATTTTAAAATTGTTAACTCTTTTTATTAAATTAATAATTAAATTAGGATTATTAATACTTTATTTATTCAAAAGTAATAAATTAAAAAGTTTTATACCTTTCATTAGTATAATATAAATCAACATTAAATTATAAAAAAAAAAAAAAATAGTCTCTTTTTGATAAAATATAAATTAAAAAAAAGAAAAATTTAAACAAAATATCATTAGTCTTAATAGTCAATCCAGGTATTAAGCTTTCATTTTAATGCTTGCCTTCCTTGGATTGAATTTTACTCTAACTACAAAATGTAATATACTATGCATGTACTTAAATTTATTGTGTGATAATGAGTTCTACACGAATCACTCTAAAAATACACTAGCAAAGAATAAACCTGGGACAGCCAAGGAGTTAATAAGCAACTATCAATTGAAAAAAAAGGTACTGAGTCCTCAAGGTGGTATCGATGAACGGAAATGCCTATTACTTTGAATCTAGGCATATTGAGGAGTGGGGAAAATCTCATTAATATAGGACGGATCAATTTATTCTCTTATATTTTTAATTAACATTGCCCATCCATATTTGAATACATAAATACATATTTTTTAATTTTATAATTTTAATAAATTTAAGAAAAATGAAATAAACAAAACCAATGAAAAAAAAAAGGAATATAAATTATAATTTGTAAAAAAAAAATTTATATGAATTTTATCAACAAAATTATTATATTTTGTTAGAATTAAACTTAAAAATGAAGATTAGGAGGATAACTTAATAATAATTTACATTTATATATATATATATATTTTAAAATGAAATTTCTTCACCATAATTGGTAATAAAATTTTATTTATTTATTTATTTATTTTTTAATTTTATAATTTTTTTTTGTTTAGTTTTAATTTATAGTTTATACATATATACATTTAATTTAATATTTCTTCTTTTTCTTCTTTTTCTTATTATTATTATTGTTATTATTTTTAATATATATTTTATATAAATAAACATTTAATTTAAAATTTATTATTATTATTATTATTATTATTATTATTATTTTAATTTATATTTATTTCAAATATCAAAAGATAACTTTTTTATTTTTTAGTTAATTGATTTCACTTTATATTACTTTTATTATTATTATATATTATTATATATTATTTTATTATTAATTTATTAACATTTTATTAATATGTATTTTTATTAATAATTATTTAATTATTATTATTATTATGATTATTAAAAAATATTAAATGTACTTTTTCATTAAAAAAAATACTTTTTTGTAATAATTAAATATGTTTTAAATTATATTAAAAATTTAAATGAAATAAAATAAAAATAATTATTTTTATATCTACAATTATAAATATTTTTAATTTATTTTTATTTTTAATTTATTTTTTTAACTTTTTTAATATATTTCACTGTAATATCTTTATTAATTTCATTTATTTAGCGTTACACCAACAATTTATTTAGTAATATAGAATGACAATCATTTGTCCAAAAAAAAATTTTAATTTTACATTTAATATAACTATTTTAAAAAAAAAAAAAAAAATCAAATTAACTTTTAAAAAATATATGTAACAACTATTAATATATTATTTTGTATATACAAATAATAATATATTGGATATAAAAAAACTTTAATTCTAAACGGCTTACTATTTTTGACCAATTCTATTTATTTTTAAATATATATAAAATGTGGTAAAATCAATTATTATTTTATAAAAATATTAACTTTTTTTTTTTTAATTAGAGTTTGGGTAAAATAAAAAAGTATAAAGTTAAATATTGGATTCATTTTTTTATTACTTTTTTTTTTATGTTTTAAAACCAAACCTTAATTATTATAAATTAAAAACAATAAAACAAGATATTAATATATTTAACAAAATCATAATAAATAATAAAAAAAAGAATCGAAAGTATATTTTTTTTTATTAAATATATATATTAATTGAATTAATTACAAAAAAAAAAAAATATTAATTTATTAATTATTAATGTATTAATGTTTTAAATATATAAATATTTATTATTTCATATAATTTTTTATATTTCTTACATTTTTTATATATATAGAAATACAAAATTTAAAATTTACAAAGTAATACAGTAAAATAGTAAATAATATATTAATTAAAGATTAAAAATTTGTAAATCTAATATTTACGGCTTAATAGTAACGAATAAGATTCTGGTGTTGAAAAAAGAAATAATAATAAATATATTTTTTATATTAATAAATATATTATTATAATGTATATATTAATCTATTGTTGTTTGGATGAAATTATTAATAAATTTGTTACAAGATTAAATATACACTTTTAATGGTTTTGGGAGAATTTTTAATTTTTTATATAAAATAGTAAATTTTCATACGTATATATAAGGAAAAAAGTATAAAAATTTTTTTTTTCAACAATTTATTTTTCTTTATATCATTGTTATAGTATTAATATTTTAAAAATAGAAATATATTTTATATATATTGAGTATATATAATATTTTGTAAATTTTTAGAACTATTAAACTTATTTTGTATATAATTAAAACATTTATTTAACTTTTTAAATTGTTTATAATTATAAATTATAAAAAAAAATTTTTTTTTTAATTTTGTATATTAAAGTAAAATTTTAATTCACAATGAAATTCTCAAACATTTTAGCTCTTGCTACTACTCTTATTGCTGCTGGATCAGTCAATGCTGCTGAATCACTTAAATCAAAGGCTGGAAATTTCAGAATTGGTGTTGCTGCTAACGCCATGAAATTCAACAACCAAGCTTACGTTAATGCTATGTCTAATTTCAACTACATGGTTGCTGAAAATGATTGTAAGATGGTTGGTATTCAACCACAACAAGGTAAATACAACTTTGATGCCTGTGATAGACACTACAACAAGGCCAAAGAATTAGGTATGGCTTTCCGTGGTCACTGTTTAATTTGGCATTCTATGCCACCACAATGGTTCCAAAATTTAAAGGGTGATGCATTAAAGAATGCTATTGTTGATCACATCAACAAGACCTTAAAATACTACGAAGGTAAAATTGATACCTGGGATGTTGTTAATGAAGCTATTGATGATTCTTCCAATGGTCCACAATGGAAGATGCGTCCATCTTTCTTATACCAAAATGTTCCAGACTTTGTTGATTTAGCTTTCAAGACTGCTCGTGCTGCTACTTCCACTACTAAGCTTTTCTACAATGATTACAACACTGAAGGTGTTTATGGAAAGACTGAAGCTGTCTTTAACTTTGTTAAAGATATGAAAACTCGTGGTATTCCAATTGATGGTGTTGGTCTTCAATATCACGTTACTACTCAAGCTTATCCAAAGTACGACAAAATTAATGATTTAATTGGTCGTTACTGTCAACTTGGATTAGAAGTCCATATTACTGAAATGGATGTTAAATCAGGAGGTAATGCTCAAGCTCAAGCTTCAGTTTACTCTGATGCTCTTAAGGCTTGTTTAAATAACTCTTGTTGTACTGCCTTCTTAGTTTGGGGTGTTGGTGATAATGATAGTTGGTTAGGTGCTAATGAAGCCGGTTTACTTTTCGATGGTAGTTACCAACCAAAGGCTGCCTACACTGCATTACTTCAAACTTTAGGTGGTGGTCGTGCTGGTGGTAATTCCGCTCCAGCTCCATCTCCAGCTCCAGCTGGTAACAATCAACAAGCACCAGCCAACAATCAACCACAACAATCACCAGCTGGTAACAATCAACAACCACCAGCTAACAATCAACCACAACAACCACCAGCTAACAACAACCCATGGGGAGGTAACCAACAACAACCACAACAACCACCAGCCAACAACAACCCATGGGGAGGTAATCAACAACAACCACAACAACCACCAGCCAACAATAACCCATGGGGTGGTAACCAACAACAACCACAATGGAACCAATGGGGTGGTAATCAACAACAACCACAACAACCACCAGCTAACAACAATCCATGGGGTGGTAACAACAACCAATGGAACCCATGGGGTAATAACGCCGCTCCAGTAAATGGTGCTGCTGCTCCAGCTGCCGGTAATGGTGGTAACTGTGCTGGTGCTTGGGCTCAATGTGGTGGTCAAGGTTTCAATGGTCCAAAGTGCTGTTCTCAAGGTACCTGTAAAGCTATTAACGAATACTATTCTCAATGTGCTCTCTAAATGAATTAAAAGAAAAAAGAAAAAAAAAAATTCGGATTCCATATATTAAATGAAATATTTTATTTTATGTAAAATAAAAAAAAAAAAAAAATGAAAAGAAATTTAATTAATTGTAATAAAAATAAAATTAATTTAACATTTTTTATTTTTTATTTATTAAATATATTACTAAATTCATAAAAGATTTATGATAAATTATTTTGTATATGAAAAAAAGCAAAAATTTATTAGAGTGTAAAATTCAAATTTATATAAAAAAGTAATGAAATATTTTAAATATAATAATTAATTTTTTAGTATATATTTGTAATAAAATTTAAAAGAAATATTTTTTTTTTTATTAAAAAAAAAAAAAAAAGGTTACTGGTTAACTTATATATAAGTTACTGGTAAAAATATAATAAAAATAAATAATATTTTTTTTATAAAAAAAATATGTAAATATGTATATTTGAATGTTAATTTTGTGTTTTTGTAGAGTTGTTTTTAATATATTTTATATATTATAAATAATAAGAAGTTTAGGTATTTGATTTTTGTTTTTGTTTTTATAATTAATAATTAATTCTAAACTAATTTTAGGATGAAATTCCAACATATGAAAAATGCGAGAATTCGATTAATTATTAATGGTTTATTGTTAAGTATTAAATGAGGAAGTTTTTTTTATTTTTCATTCAAGTTACTTATTTGACTTGAATAATTTATGTATGATAGTTTCTGATAACGATAACTCTTAAAATTATTGATGAATGAATGGGATGAAAGTGTTATTTTATATTTATCGTAAAAAAAAAAAAAAATGATGGAACTCTATAGCTAGTAAATTATCAGAAAAGTTTACGTAATGGAAATCCATCAGTTCTTCTAACAAATTTGAAGCAAAAAAAAAAAAAAAAAAAAAAAAAAAAAAAAAAAATTATGACATTTGGGAACGATCCCTGTGGATCAAAATGTTCTATAGTTGACATTTCGGCTGATTATTGTGGATCAAAATGTCAAAGTTAATTTGGGTGATGCATGATATGGCTCTTACGACAGATGTTCGTGAACATTAGGATAGGTGTAAAAGTGATAAATACTTGCAGTGAATATGGTTATTTGTGGTAAATCCAGTGATCTAAAGAAAATGTCAATAACGTTATTCAAATATTAATGTTCGTTGGAGTTTAGGCTACTTTACCAATTTGTTATTATTAAAAGTCCCATGTTCGGAAGGATTCGGAGCAAAAGAATTATTTATTTTCATTCAAAATCTGGTCGGCTCAGATATTATTTCTCCTTCTCTTAATACATCATCTACTAGGTTTTTTTATAAAGAGAATTTGTTAAAAGGAATGGAAGTTTTAGTAATAATCATAATAGAAATATTAATATTAATAACAATAATAATAATAGTTTAAATATTTATAAAAAATTATATATTTTAAATTATTTTATATTATAAATAAATTAAATTTCATAATGAAAATTTTGTATTTTGAATTCTCTCATATTAATATTTTTAAAATATTAAATAATAATAATAATAATAATAATAATAATAATAATAATAATAATAATAATAATAATAATAACAATAATAATAATAATAATAATAATAATAATAATATACTTAACATTAATAATAAAAATTATGTTAATTATAATATAATAATTTTAATAATTAAAAATAATAATAATAATAATAATGATTAAAAATAATAATTAATAATAATAATAATAATACTTAACATTAATAATAAAAATTATGTTAATTATAATATAATAATTTTAATAATTAAAAATAATAATAATAATAATAATAATAATAATAATAATAATAATAATAATAATAATAATAATAAATAATTATTCTAAGTAATGAAAATGATAATAATAATAAAATTATTTATAAATCTTATTAAAAATTATAATAGTATTTTTTTTTTTTTTTTTTTTTTTTTTTTTGTTTATGGAAAATTATGATATATGAATTATTTAACATGAAAAACTAAATGACAAATATTTTAATATTAAAATTAATATGTATATTTTATTTTTTTTTTTTTAAAAAATTATTATTAAATATTATTGTTAATAATAGAAATTTTAATAACAATAAGAATATTAAAAAAATTTTTTTTAGTTATTTAAAAGGTGAAAAAATTATTTAATCCTTCATTTTTAAGAAGTATTCAAAAAAAAAAAAAAAAAAAAAAAATTTAAAAAATACTATATAATATAAATATTTATATAACTATTCATTTAATAGATATCTTTTTTAAATTCGTCTCCTCTGTGGATATATTTTTTTTTATTTTTTTTTTTAATTTATTTATTTTTTGTAATAATAAATAAAAATGATTATATTTATTTATAATTCTTCTTTAAGAAAAAAAGTAACCCATATTGTATATTTAAATTATTATTTTTTTTTTATTAAATTAATTTATATATGGAATAAAATAGTTGAATTTTTTATATGAAATTTATTCAACATAATATATCTTATTATTTATAATATAAATTATGTAGTTATAAAATAAAACAAAGCAAAATAATTTTAGTATAAATTTATTTTTAATACAAAAGATTTATATAGATATCAATATAATATATGGTCATGGTTTTATTTTTTTATATAATTAAAACCTTTTCAATCATTTATTAATAAAATTTCAAAGCTATTTTTTTTTTTTTTTTTTTTTTTTTATATTTTAAAGGAAAAAAAAAATTAAAAAAGTAAATAATAAATAATGAAATAATAAAAATTATTTATGTTTTTAATTATAATTAAACTTTTTTTGTAAAAATAAATTAATAACTTTTATTATTATTAAAATAAAAAAACTTTGGAAAAATTTAAAAATATATATTATATAAAAAAATAAAAAAAAAAAAACTTCAAATGTATGTTAATTTTTAATATAGAGAAAATAATAAAAACATATTAACAATTTAAATATAATATTGAAATAGAGGTTTTTTTTATTATTATTAAATAATAATAATTATTATTATAGGAATAATAGGAATAATAGGAATAATTATCATTATAAAATTAAAAAATTTTAAAATATTATCATTTTTATGGGAATTTTTTTATTAAATTATTAATATTAATTAAATTTTTTTTTATTTCTTAATTACTTTTTATAATTATTATTTATTAATATTTAATATAATAGAGAGACTTTTTTAAGCATGATTAATAAAAGGTTTACTTTTTATACTTAAAATTCAATTTTTAATTTACTTTTAAATTAATTATTAAATAAATAAATAAAGAAGATATTATATAAATTTCTTATAAATTAATAATTTACGATATATAAATAAATACTCCAAATATTAATTAAAAAAATAATTAATAAATAAATATATATATATTTTTAAATTTATTTAATATTTATAAATATTTTAAACTATGAAAAAAATATTACTTGAATATAATAGTAATTAATTATCAATTAAAAAAAATAGGAATAATAAAAAGATATTTTACATTTTACTATTAAAAATAAAAATATTTAATATAATTTTATATTATTATTTAATATAATTTTATATTATTATTTAATTAAAATAATTATATAATAAAAAAAAATAAATAATAATAATAATAATAATAATAATAATAATAATAATAATAATAATAAATAATAATAATAATAATGTAGAGTGTTTTTTAAAAAAGTATAAAAGGATGATGAATTGTTGTTAATATATGATTCATTGATATTGTTTTTAATAAATAAAATCATATTAAATAAATATCATTTTAATATATATAATCTTTCAATTGTAATATTATTTTATTCTTTTTATTTTTTTTTTCCTTCTTTGTTTTCACTTCTAAAAATTTATAAATAATTTTAATAAAATGAAATTATTACAATTTATCTCTTTTGCTGCTTCATTAACTTCTTTCGCTTTAGCTCAAAGTTTCTGTAATTCCGCTAAACATACAGGTGCCAATGTAAGAATTAGTACTTACAGTTCCAGTAAAGTTGGATCTATTGGTGGAAAAAGCTACGAAATGTGGGCTGATACTGGTTATAATTATGCCGATTTCTACTCTGATGGATCATTCTACTGTAATTTCTACCAAGCTAAGGATTATTTATGTAGAAGTGGTCTCTCCTTCGATAGTACTAAAACTCATAAACAAATTGGACATCTCTATGCTGATTATAAAGTTGTCAAACAAGGAGTTTCAGGCGTCAATTATTCATTCATTGGTGTATATGGATGGAGTCGAGACCCATTAATTGAATATTACATTGTTGATAACTGGCTTAGTTCAAGTCGTCCAAGCGATTGGGTTGGAAATAAGAAACATGGAGTTTATCTTATTGATGGAGCCTACTATACAGTTTATGAAAATACTCGTACAGGACCTTCTATTGATGGTAATAGAACTTTCAAACAATACTTCAGCATTCGTGATAATGCCAAAAGTTGTGGTACTATTGATATTACAGCCCATTTCAATCAATGGGAAAAGCTTGGTATGAGATTAGGTAAATTACATGAAGCCAAAGTATTAGGAGAAGCAGGAAGTACAGGATCAGGCGCTAGTGGATCAGTTGATTTCCCATATGCCAGAGTTTACAAAAAATAAAATTTTTATTAATAAAATAAAATAAAATAAAATAATTATTTGAAAGAAAAATAAATAAATAAATATATATATATATTTATGATATGTATATATATATTTATATATATAAATTGATTATATAAAATATGATAAATAATATCTTAAAAATTGATATTTTTATATATAAAAATAGAAATTTAATTTATATATATATAATATCAGCAATATGATGTATATAATAATCACGAAAATTATATAAAAATATTTTATTAGTAATCAAAAAAATATTTAAAAACGAAAGATTAATTTTTTCTTTTGTAATTATAAATATTTGCTATGTATATTATGCTCAAATATTTTTTTGATTTAATATTTTTAAAATATAAATGATTTATTAATTTTTAAATAAATTAAAAAATTAATAAATATAATTAATGATTAAATAATTGAATTAATTAATAAATATAATTAATGATTAAATAATTGAATTACAAAAATCTAAACAAAAAATTAAAAAAAAATTATATATATATATATATATATTTGATTTAATAATTTTATAATACTTTTTTTTTTTTTTAAAAAAAAAAAAAAACAAAAGATTTATTAATTTTATATAAATTAATAAATGAATAAATAATATTGATTAAATAATTGAATTATAAAAAATCAAAAGAAAATATATATATATATATTATATTTGATTTAATAATTAATATTATTTTTTAAAAAAAAATAAAATATAAAAGATTTATTAATTTTTAAATTTATTAATAAATGAATAAATAATATTGATTAAATAATTGTAATAAAAAGACTAAAAAGATTATATATATATATATATATATATATATTATATTTGATTTAATAATTTTAAAATATTATTTTTAAAAAAGATATATTATTACCCATTTACTACAGATACGCCAGTCGTAGATGATACATTTTTAAAATGTACGTTTTCTATGTCTAATCTTAAACTAAATATAATACAGAGAGACAATCCATAAGATATTATATTATATATAATAAATATATATTAAATAAGATATAACATAGGATATATTATATATATGAAAAAAAGGTATATTTTATGGTTTTATAAATATTTAAAATAATAATAAAACAATATTTACATTTTTTTTTATTTATATTTCATTTTTTTTTTTTTTTAAAAAAAAAAAAGTTAATTATAAATTTTAAAATAATTAATGAAAAAATTTAAATATAAAAATTATTGAAAAAATATCAAAGTAAATTAAAAATCATTAAATATGAATTAAATTTGTTATATTGTTAGTTTTCTATTAATATTAAAAACAATAATAATAGTTTAAATATTTGTATTAAATTTCATAATGAAAATTTTGTATTTTGAATTCTCTCATATTAATAATTTTAAAATATTAAATAATAATAATAATAATAATAATAATAATAAAATAATAATAATAATAATAATAATTAAAAATAATAATAATAATAATAATAATTAAAAATAATAATAATAATAAAAATAATAATAATAAATAATAATAATAATAATAATAATTAAAAATAATAATAATAATAATAATAATTAAAATAATAATAATAATAATAATAATTAAAAATAATAATAATAATAATAATAATAATATTATTATTATTATTAGTATTATTATTACTTTTATTAATTATAAAAATTACGTTAATTATAATATAATAATAATTTTAATAATAAATAATAAATAATAATAATAATAATAATAATAATTAATAGTAATAATAATAATAATAATAATAATTAAAAATAATAATAATAATTAAAAATAATAATAATAATTAAAATAATAATAATAATAATAATAATTAAAAATAATAATAATAATAATTAAAATAATAATAATAATAATAATAATTAAAAATAATAATAATAATAATAATAATTAAAAATAATAATAATAATAATAATAATAAATAATTATTCTAAGTAATGAAAATGATAATAATTATAAAATTAATTATAAATCTTATTAAAAATTATAATAGTATTTTTTTTTTTTTTTTTTTTTTTTTTTTTGTTTATGGGAAAATTATGATATATGAATTATTTAACATGAAAAATTAAATGATAAATATTTTAATATTAAAATTAATATGTATATTTTATTTTTTTTTATTTTAAAAAATTATTATTAAATATTATTGTTAATAATATAAATTTTAATAACAATAAGAATATTAAAAAAATTTTTTTAGTTATTTAAAAGGTGAAAAAATTATTTAATCCTTCATTTTTAAGAAGTATTCAAAAAAAAAAAAAAAAAAAAAAAAAAATTAAAAAATACTATATAATGTAAATATTTATATATCTATTCATTTAATAGATATCTTTTTTAAATTCGTCTCCTCTGTGGATATATTTTTTTTTATATTTTTTTTTAATTTATTTATTTTTTGTAATAATAAATAAAAATGATTATATTTATTTATAATTCTTCTTTAAGAAAAAAAGTAACCCATATTGTATATTTAAATTATTATTTTTTTTATTAAATTATTATTTTTTTTATTAAATTAATATATATATGGAATAAAATAGTTGAATTTTTTATATGAAATTTATTCAACATAATATTTCTTATTATTTATAATATAAATTATTTAGTTATAAAATAAAACAAAGCAAAATAATTTTAGTATAATTTTATTTTTAATACAAAAGATTTATATAGATATCAATATAATTCATAGTAATGGTTTTATTTTTTTATCTTATTAAAACCTTTTCAATCATTTATTAATAAAATTTCAAAGCTATTAGTTTTGTTTTTTTCTTTAAAATATAAAAGAAAAAAAAATTAAAAAAGTAAATAATAAATAATGAAATAATAAAAATTATTTATGTTTTTAATTATAATTAAACTTTTTTTGTAAAAATAAATTAATAACTTTAATTATTATTAAAATAAAAAAAACTTAGGAAAAATTTAAAAATATATATTATATAAAAAAAAAAAAAAAAAACTTCAAAAGTATGTTAATTTTTAATATAGAGAAAATAATAAAAACATATTAACTATTAACAATTTAAATATAATATTGAAATAGAGGTTTTTTTTTATTATTATTAAATAATAATCATTATTATTATAGGAATAATAGGAATAATAGGAATAATAGGAATAATTATCATTATAAAATTAAAAAATTTTAAAATATTATCATTTTTATGGGAATTTTTTTATTAAATTATTAATATTAATTAAATTTTTTTTTATTTCTTAATTACTTTTTATAATTATTATTTATTAATATTTAATATAATAGAGAGACTTTTTTAAGCATGATTAATAAAAGGTTTACTTTTTATATTTAAAATTCAATTTTTAATTTACTTTTAAATTAATTATTAAATAAATAAATAAACAAGATATATAAATTTCTTTTAAATTAATAATTTACAATATATAAATAAATACTCCAAATATTAATTAAAAAAATAATTAATAAATTAACATATATATATTTTTAAATTTATTTAATATTTATAAATATTTTAAAGTATGAAAAAATTATTACTTGAATATAATAGTAATTAATTATCAATTAAAAAAAAATAGTAATAATAAAAAGATATTTTACATTTTACTATTAAAAATAAAAATATTTAATATAATTTTATATTATTATTTAATTAAAATAATAATTATAATAAAAAAAAATAAATAATAATAATAATAATAATAATAATAATAATAATAATAATAATAATAATAATAAATAATAATAATAATAATGTAGAGCGTTTTTTAAAAAAGTATAAAAGGATGATGAATTGTTGTTAATATATGATTCATTGATATTGTTTTTAATAAACAAAATCATATTAAATAAATATCATTTTAATATATATAATCTTTCAATTGTAATATTATTTTATTCTTTTTTATTTTTTTTTTTTTTTCCTTCTTTGTTTTCACTTCTAAAAATTTATAAATAATTTTAATAAAATGAAATTATTACAATTTATCTCTTTTGCTGCTTCATTAACTTCTTTCGCTTTAGCTCAAAGTTTCTGTAATTCCGCTAAACATACAGGTGCCAATGTAAGAATTAGTACTTACAGTTCCAGTAAAGTTGGATCTATTGGTGGAAAAAGCTACGAAATGTGGGCTGATACTGGTTATAATTATGCCGATTTCTACTCTGATGGATCATTCTACTGTAATTTCTACCAAGCTAAGGATTATTTATGTAGAGGTGGTCTCTCCTTCGATAGTACTAAAACTCATAAACAAATTGGACATCTCTATGCTGATTATAAAGTTGTCAAACAAGGAGTTTCAGGCGTCAATTATTCATTCATTGGTGTATATGGATGGAGTCGAGACCCATTAATTGAATATTACATTGTTGATAACTGGCTTAGTTCAAGTCGTCCAGGCGATTGGGTTGGAAATAAGAAACATGGAGTTTATCTTATTGATGGAGCCTACTATACAGTTTATGAAAATACTCGTACAGGACCTTCTATTGATGGTGATAGAACTTTCAAACAATACTTCAGCATTCGTGATAATGCCAAAAGTTGTGGTACTATTGATATTACAGCCCATTTCAATCAATGGGAAAAGCTTGGCATGAGATTAGGTAAATTACATGAAGCCAAAGTATTAGGAGAAGCAGGAAGTACAGGATCAGGCGCTAGTGGATCAGTTGATTTTCCATATGCCAGAGTTTACAAAAAATAAAATTTTTATTAATAAAATAAAATAAAATAAAATAATTATTTGAAAGAAAAATAAATAAATATATATATATATATATATATATTTATTTATGATATGCATATATATATTTATATATATAAATTAATTATATAAAATATGATAAATAATATCTTAAAAATTGATATTTTTATATATATAAAATAGAAATTAAGATTTATATATAATATCAACAATATGATGTATATAATAATCACGAAAACTATATAAAAATATTTTATTAGTAATCAAAAAAATATTTAAAAACGAAAGATTAATTTTTTCTTTTGTAATTATAAATATTTGCTATGTATATTATGCTTTAATATTTTTTTGATTTAAATTTTAAAATATAAATGATTTATTAATTTTTAAATAAATTAATAAATTAATAAATATTATTAATGATTAAATAATTGAATTACAAAAAACTAAACAAAAAATTAAAATATATATATATATATATGATTTAATAATATTATAATACTTTTTTTTTAAAAAAAAAAAAAAAAAGATTTATTAATTTTATATAAATTAATGAATGAATAAATAATATTGATTAAATAATTGAATTATAAAAAAACAAAAAAAAAGAAAAAAGAAAAAAATTTTTTAATAATTTTAAAATACTATTTTTTAAAAAAAAAATAAAATTTAAAAGACTTATTAATTTTTATACAAATTAATAAATAATATTAATGATTAAATAATTAAATTACAAAAACAAAACAAAAAAATAAATATATATATAAATATATTTGATTTAATAATTTTAACATACTTTGTTTTTTAAAAAAAACAAAAGATTTATTAATTCTTATATAATTAATAAATGAATAAATAATATTGATTAAATAATTGTAATAAAAATACTAAAAAAATCAAAAGAATATAATATATATATATATATTATATTTGATTTAATAATTTTAAAATATTATTTTTAAAAAAGAATAAAATGAAAAAGATTTATTAATTTTTAAATTTATTAATAAATGAATAAATAATTATCAATTAAATAATTTTTTTGAATTAATAATTTTAACGAATTTTACATGATTATATATTATATGAATAAAAATTTATATATAATATATAATATGGAAATATAATTTTTATACTTTTGATTAAAAGTGATATACAAAAATCTGATATTAATAAATGATATTATTATTAATAATAATTAATTATTAATTCTTATTTATTATTTAATTATTTAATTATTTATTATTTAATTATTTATTATGTATTATTTAATATTTAATTATTTATTATTTTTTATAATTTATTATTTATTATTTATTAATAAATACTCTTTTTTATTATTTTTATTTATTATTTATTAATAAATACTCTTTTTTATTATTTTTATTTATTATTTATTAATAAATACTCTTTTTTATTATTTTTATTTATTAATAAATACTCTTTTTTATTATTTATTATTTATTAATAAAAACTCTTTTTTAATATTTAATATTTAATATTTAATATTTAATATATAATATTTAATTATTTAATTATTTAATTATTTAATTATTTATTATATATTATTATATTATTATCATTATTACAGAAGAAATAATAGGTATATTAATTATTATTAAATTTATTTTTAATTTTTTAATTCTATATTATAAAAATTAAATTTAAAATTATTTAAAATTATATAAAATATATAAAAATTACCATCATTCCATATTTTAAAATATTAATAATTTATACTCTCACCAATGGAATTATTGAAGTTTAAATGAAACAACTTTTCCTAAATAAATGATTTATATTTAACTAATAAAAGGTTATAATTAAATAATGAAATGAAAAAAATTTTAAAAATAAATTTAATAATAACCTATTAAAAAATTTTTTATTTATTAATTATTATTATTATAATAAAAGATAAATTTTTATTAATTTTTGAAATGAGAATTAATTCTCATTTAATTATGAAGATTTAGAATATATTCAGAGATAAAGATAGAATGCTTATTATAATAATTATAGAATGTTGATATATCTATATCATACTAATTATAAAATTTTTAATATTAATAATGGAAAAGAATCATCCAAAATTTATGAAGTAACATAGGCTAATCATAATTATACATTAATTTAAGTAATCAATTTTTTTTTTTTTTAAATTTTTTAATATTTATGCTAAAGAAAAAGCAAGTAAAAAAAATTATAATTTTGACTGATATTAAGATAAGTGTTAAATAAGAAATCATACTTCAACATAAAAGTATATATATATATATATATATATATATATATATATATAAAATAACACTTATTTTATTATTTCCATTATATTTTCATTTATTATTATAATTAATATATTTAATAGATTTTTATTACATTTTTTAAGTATGAAATTCTTTATAACAATTTTAATTGTATAACTGTAATAAAATAATATTTTCTATTTTTAAATTTAAATATGTTTATAATCAGTCATTGTAATATAAAAGAATTATTACTGTAAAAGAAATTAATATGTAGCACTAAGATTTTAAGAAGTTTTTAAAAGCAATAGAAGTATTGTAAAATTACTAATAATATAATAAAAAGAAAATGATACCAAAAAAACAAAAATATTAAAATAAAGATTTTTCAATAATAGATTAATTTAATTTCTCCCAAAAAGTAATTATCTAAATCCGAATTTATTAAATCATGCATAAATCTTAAAAATTTGAGTTTTTCATACCAAAAAAAATTATCAATACTTTTAATTGGTTAAAGGAGAAAATTAAACATTTTTTATATAAATTTCTTTTTTTATTTCCGTTTGTTTAACTTTATTTCTTATTATTTTTTTTTTTTATAAATATTAAATATTATTAAAATAATTTAAAAAAAAAAAAAAAAAAATAGTAATATATATATATATATAATTTGTCACTAATTTTTATATATTTATTATATATTTTAATTAAATTAATTAAATAAATTATAAATAATTAAATAAATTATAAATAATAAAATTTTTAAATGAATTCTACTAATTTTAATAACCTCAAAAAATTATTTTAATTAACTTTAATTTTAATTTTTTATTTTTATAATTTTTTTATTTTAAAATTTTTTAATTTTTTTTTTATTTCTTATTAAAATTTATTTGGTTTAAATTTGTTTATGAAATTAAAAAGTATATATTTTATTAATATTTTATTTTATTATTTTTTCAATTTTTTTTTATAGGTCATAAAGAGTTGATCATTTTATTTAATTATATTAAGATTAGATTAAATAAAATTTTATAATAATAAATAAAATTATTTTAAAACTTTACATAGCATTAAACATAATTAAAAAATTTAAAATAAAAATAAAAATAAAAAATAAAAAATAATAAATAATTTATTTTTTTTATTTTTTTTTTAAACATTTTTTGTAATAAAAAAAAATATTCCGTAAAAATAAAAATGTTTGATTTTTAAAATGATTTTTATATTTCATGATCATCTTTTTTTTCATTCAATTCAATTCAATTCAATTCAATATTTTATTTTTTATTTTTTATTTTTATCTTTATTTTTTTATATTTGATAAAATTTTATATTTTTTATAATTTTTTTTTTAGTTGTTTATTAAGGAGTATAAAAATATTATTGATGGAAATTTTATTAATCATTAATTTAAAAAAATTATGTTTGAAACTTTTCTTTTTTTTTTTTTTTTTTTTTTTTGAAATACTTATTAATAATGTTTTAATATTATAATATTAAATTTATTACAAAAGAAAAAAAATTTTACGACTTATAATAATGGAATAATGTAATAAGGTTAAAATGATAATAGAGTAATTAAAATATTTAATAAAATAATGAAATAATTAAATTACAATAGTATCATAATGATGGTAAATGAAATATCAATAAATAAAAAAAAAATATAAATAATATTAATTTTTTATTAATATTTTTTTTTATATAAAATTCAATTTTTTTTTTTTTTTTTTTTTTGTTTTTGGATTAGTAATATTAAAAAAGGAAATACAAAAAATAACCAAAAAATAACTATGTATAATACTAATAGTTTAAGAACATTAATAAATATCCTTTTTTCCTTTGTGTGTGTGTATGTTTTTAAAAACAAAAAATATTAAAGTAATATAAATAATTTATATACTTAATAAATATATATAAAATGGAAATATCTTAATTATTATTAATTTTTATTTATATTATTAAATTTATATTGAATAATAATAAAATATATTTCTTTATAAGCAAATCAAAAATTCATAAATATTGAACAAATGAAATGTAATAAAAAAATAAAAAAAAATATGAAAAAATTAAATCACTATCCATTAAATAAATATTTAAATATTTATGGTAATAATTAATACCATAACCAAAATATATTTGCTACATTAAAAAAAAAAAGAATAAATTTTGATAATTTTTATTAAATTTTAAAATTTTATAAATATAAAATTTACGGCACATCAATTTAAGCACATTAGTAACGAATAGAAACTTAGATGTTAATAGTATATAAATTTATATATAAAACATAAAACTTTATATCATAATAAAATTTATAATAATAATATTAAATTTATTAATTTAATATATAGAAATCTTATTTTATATATTTATTAGTTTTTTTTTTATTTGTATTTAAGGTTAGAATTAATAAATATATATATGTATTAGTATATGCATATGAACTGACAAGAAAAAAAAAAAAATATAAAAACAATAAATTTTTTCCAATTTCTTTTTTATTTATTTCAAAGTAAAAAAAAATTAAAAATATTTTATAAATATAAATAAAATTAATAAAGAAAAATATTTATTTAGAATAAATTGTATATATAATACTTTCGTTAATTTTAGAAACTTATAAATATATTTTGTATATATATAAATTCCAATAATTTATTTTATTAGATTGTTTATATTTTTATATAAAAATTATTATTATTATTTTTTTTAAAGTAAATTTTTAAATCAAAATGAAATTCTCAACTATTTTAACTATTGCTACTTCTCTTATTGCTGCTGGTTCAGTCAATGCTGCTGACACTCTTAAGTCAAAGGCTGGAAATTTCAGAATTGGTGTTGCTGCTAACGCCATGAAGTTCAACAACCAAGCTTACGTTGATGCTATGTCAAATTTCAATTACATGGTTGCTGAAAATGATTGTAAAATGGTCGGTATTCAACCACAACAAGGTAAATACAATTTTGATGCCTGTGATAAACACTACAACAAAGCTAAGGAATTAGGTATGGCTTTCCGTGGTCACTGTTTAATTTGGCATTCTATGCCACCACAATGGTTCCAAGGTTTAAAAGGTGATGACTTAAAGACTGCCATCGTTGATCACATCAACAAGACCTTAAAGTACTACGAAGGTAAAATTGATACTTGGGATGTTGTTAATGAAGCTATTGATGATTCTTCCAATGGTCCACAATGGAAGATGCGTCCATCTTTCTTATATCAAAATGTTCCAGACTTTGTTGATTTAGCTTTCAAGACTGCTCGTGCTGCTTCTTCAACCACCAAGCTTTTCTACAATGATTACAATACTGAAGGTATTTATGGAAAATCCGAAGCTGTCTTTAACTTTGTTAAAGATATGAAAAGTCGTAATATTCCAATTGATGGTGTTGGTCTTCAATATCACGTTTCTACCCAATCCTTCCCACAATACGAAAAAATTAATGATTTAATTGGTCGTTACTGTCAACTTGGATTAGAAGTCCATATTACTGAAATGGATGTTAAATCTGGAGGAAATGCTGAAGGTCAAGCTAAGATTTACTCTGATGCTCTTAAGGCTTGTTTAAGTAACTCTTGTTGTACTGCCTTCTTAGTTTGGGGTGTTGGTGATAATGATAGTTGGTTAGGTGCCAATGAAGCCGGTTTACTTTTCGATGGTAGTTACAAACCAAAGGCTGCCTACACTGCATTACTTGAAACTTTAGGTGGTGGTCGTGCTGGTGGTGATTCTGCACCAGCTCCAGCTCCAGGCAATGAGCAACAACCACCTGCTGATCAAGGTAATCCACAACAACCACCGGCTGAACAAGGTAACCCACAACAACCACCAGCTGAGCAAGGTAATCCACAACAACCACCAGCTGATCAAGGTAATCCACAACAACCACCAGCTGATCAAGGTAACCCACAACAACCACCGGCTGAACAAGGTAACCCACAACAACCACCAGCTGAACAAGGTAACCCACAACAACCACCAGCTGAACAAGGTAACCCACAACAACCACCAGCTGAACAAGGTAATCCACAACAACCACCAGCTGAACAAGGTAATCCACAACAACCACCAGCTGAACAAGGTAATCCACAACAACCACCAGCTGAGCAAGGTAACCCACAACAACCACCAGCTGAACAAGGTAATCCACAACAACCACCAGCTGAACAAGGTAACCCACAACAACCACCAGCCGCTGGAAACGGTGAAAATTGTGCTGGAATTTGGGCTCAATGTGGTGGTCAAGGTTATAATGGCCCAACTTGCTGTTCCGAAGGTACTTGTAAAGAAGTTAATGAATTCTTCTCTCAATGTGTTGCCTAAAAAGGTTGAAATATTTTAATAAAATTAAATTAAAAATAATTATTCTTATTTTTATTTTATTTTATTAATTTATTTTTTGTCATACAATTTTAATATGTTTTTTTTTTTTTTTTTTATTTTTAAAAATAACCTTTTTAATTTTTATATTAATTAAAAAATTGTTACATATATTTATATAATAATATTATTGTAAAGAAAATAAAACTTTAATAATTTTGTAAATATTAAATAAAATTTAAAATTATTTAAAAATTAAATATATTACTGGTTAATTATTTAATAAAATAAAAAAAAAATAAAATAAAAAAAATAATATTTTAAACTCATGTATATTCTTAATTATTTTTAATTAATATAGTATATTACTCTTTTATTATTATTACTATTATTATTATTGAACATCTTATTTTTCTATCCAGAAATTATAATTATTTTTTTTATTATTTTTTTTTCTTTTTTAAAAAATATTCAGTTTTTTTTATTTTTTTATCAATATATCTATTTTTTTATTATTTTTTACTTTTATTTTTTTATTTTTAATATTTTAATTAATTTATTGATATATAAAAAAATTTTAGAAAATGTTTGTCAAAAGTAGTGTAACTAATACTATAACCTATAATCTCTTTTTGAGCTTTAATTTTATACCTAACATTAATAATATAAAATTATATAAGTAAAATTTTTTATTATATTTTTTTAAAATTTTAATAAAAATATTTATTTTTAATTGTAAAAGAATTTATTAATAATTCTTTTTTTTGATATAAACAAATAAATTAATGAATACAATTTCATTTAATAATTTATGACAATACAATAATAATAATAATAATACTAATGGTAATAATAATAATAATAGTAATAATAATATTTATAATAATAATAGTAATAATAATATTTATAATAATAATAGTAATAATAATATTTATAATAATAATAATAGTAATAATAATAATAATAGTAATAATAATATTTATAATAATAATAATAGTAATAATAATAATAATAGTAATAATAATATTTATAATAATAATAATAGTAATAATAATAATAATAGTAATAATAATAATAATAGTAATAATAATAATAGTAATAATAATAATAGTAGTAATAATAATAATAATAATAATATACTTAACATTAATAATAAAAATTATGTTAATTATAATATAATAATTTTAATAATTAAAAATAATAATAATAATTATGATAATAATAATAATAATACTAATAATACTAATAATAATAATAATAATAATAACAATAATAATAATAATAATAATAATAATAATAATAATAATAATAATAATAATAATAATAACATTTATAATAACAATAACAATAATAATAATAAAAATAATAATATTTGTAATAAAAATAATAATTTATATCATATATACAATTTTTATTTAAAAAATATATAATATTACTATAATCTATATGATGAACTTTAATTTAATTTAATATCCTTTTATTTTTAATTTCAATGTTTTTTTAGTTATTGATTTTTATTAATTATTTATAAAATTTTATTTCTTTTCTTGTACTACGTCATGTAATTTTAATATATAAAAAATTTTAATAATTAAAGTTTTATTTCATAAAAATATTGGGAAATAATAATATAAATAAGAACCAAATGATCATAAATTTATTTATTATGTTAATATTTTTTTTAAATAAAATTTAATTATTTAGACAAAAAAAATGTATTATTTAATAATATATTTATTTTTTTCTAATATCTACCATTAAAACATTATTATCTATCTTTTTTGTTTTTCATTGTTTATTGTATAAATAATAACTTATATTAAATAATAAAATGTTTTATTTTTATTATTATTACTTTATTAAAATTTTTTAAAAATTTACATATTTATCTTATTTTTCAAGGTTTATATAATATTTTATTTTTTAAATAATTGTCATTTTTGATAACCAAAGTAATAATATTTGTTATTTAATAATTAAATTTAAAATTATTTTAAATTATAATAAATAATATATAATAAAAAGTTAAGTATTTGTTTCAAAATTATGATTATTAAATTGAAATGGTTTAGATAATATTTATTAAAACAATATTATTAATTCTTTAAAAAGTATTTAAATATTTATTTTTATAATTTATTTATATTTTTGAAATAAAATAATAAAAAAATAATAATAAAAAAATAATTAAATTTTATTGTTATTTTTTTTTTTGGGATACCTTGCTAAATTAAATTATAAAATTGTTTACTTTTTCATTTTTCAATTTCACTTTGATATAATTAAATATTTAATTCAAAAAATAAATTAAAATAAAAAAATGAAATGAAAAGAAACCCATAATAGACAAAAAAATATTATAGTACATCTTATCCAAGCCTTCAAATAACTTATATATAATTTCTTTAATATAAAATTATTTATTAAAGAATATAATTATGAATCACACATTAATTTAAAATAATAAGATGAATAATAGCAATTATTAAAATTTACCAAATATTATTAATATCATATTATTAAGAATTTAATATTTTTATTTTATATTTAAATTAATTAATGTTATTTTATATAAAGATTATATATATATATTTTAATATTAATAATAAAATTTCTTTTATAAAAAAAGTATAAAAGGTAGAAAAATTAATATTTAAATTATTTTTAATTCTCATAACATATATATATATATATATAAAAGTTTCTTTTTATTACAATACTCTATTATAAGTTTTACTTTATTTCGATCTTTTTTTTTTTTTTTAGTTTATAAATAAAAATATATTAAACATCATGAAATTATTACAATTTATTTCATTAGCTTCTTCTTTAGTATCTCTTTCTTTGGCTCAAAACTTTTGTAATAATGCTTATCATTCCGGTTCAAAGGTAGATATTAATACTTATAGTAGTAATCAAATTGGTAGCATTGGTGGAAAAAGTTATGCTATGTGGGCCGATTCAGGTTATAATACTGCAACTTTCTATTCTGATGGTTCATTTTCATGTAAATTCTATCAAGCCATGGATTATTTATGTAGAAGTGGTCTTTCCTTTGACAGTACCAAAACTCATAATCAAATTGGTCATCTCTATGCAGATTATAAAGTAATTAAAGGAGGAGTTTCAGGTGTTAATTATTCATTCATTGGTGTTTATGGTTGGAGTAGAAATCCATTAGTTGAATATTACATTGTTGATAATTGGCTTAGTGATTATCGTCCAGGAGATTGGGTTGGTAATGTGAAACATGGTAATTATGTAATTGATGGCGCTTATTACACGATTTATGAAAATACTCGTTATGGACCTTCTATTGATGGTGACACAACTTTCAAACAATTCTTTAGTATTCGTGACAATCCTAAAAGTTGTGGTACTATTGATATTACAGCACATTTTAAACAATGGGAAAGACTTGGAATGAGATTAGGTAATTTATATGAAGCCAAAATTTTAGGAGAAGCGGGTAGTACTGGATCCGGAGCTAGTGGATCGGTTGATTTCCCTTATGCCAAAGTTTACATAAAATAAGAACTTTTTTAATAATAAAAATAATGATAAAAATAGTAATAATATTAAAAAAAATTTATAAAATATATGTATATATATAAATTGTATATTATATCGTTGTATCTTATATTGATATATATGAGTATTAAACTTTTTTTTTAAAATATTAAAAAAAGTAATTAAAAAAACAATATTGAAGAATTACTAAATAAACAATTAAATAAATATATTTTATATTATATATTATTAATATTTTTTATTAAAATAAATTATACTATATCAATTTTTTATTATTTTATAAATTATAATATTTACTAAATATAATTTTATGTACAAGAATTTTTCAATATAAATAAATATAAATAAATATAAAATGAATAAAGTCAACAACGTTAATATTAATATTAATTAATTACTTAATCTAAAAATAAATAAATCTTAATTTTAATAATGTAATTGAATAAATAATTATTAATTATTAATTTTTATTTATATTTATATTTAAAATAATTATAATTTTATAGTCATTGATATAAATTAATATTTACTAATATTAGCCTCAATACTAGGTAATATAATAATATTTTTTTAAAAAAAAAATATTCAAATGTGTGATTTAATAATAATTTAAAAAAATTTATATTTAAATTTTTTTATTTATTAATTTTTTTTTTTTTTTTTAAAAAAAAATTTAATAATTATATTTTTATATATTTTATATCTTTTTTAATATGTTGATTTTTAATTTATTAATTAAGTATATTTAATATCAGTAAATTATACAAAATATATTATTAATTTTAATTAATAATTAAATTTATAATATTACAATGATAACAACAATAATAATGTTATTATAGTAATTTTATATATTTTCTAAATAAAAATTGTATATATGATTTATAATTAATTTTAAAAATTTGATTATAAATATTATTATTATTATTTTTATTTTTAATATTATTATTATTTTTATTATTATAATAATAATAATAATAATTAAAAATAATAAATATTAATATTATTATTTTATTGTTAAATATCACTGTTATATGTTTAATTGCATGATGCATTATACTATATTATAATGTATAAAATATTTTAATTCAATAATATAATACAGTGTTAAATGGTATCAATAATGCTAGAATACAATATAAAATAATTATAAATAACATGTAATGACATATTCTTAAATGAAGAAGGTCTTTCTTAATGTAAAGAAATAAAATAAATAAATAAACCCATTATAAAATATAAATATCATTTCTGATTTTAAGTGTTATATTTTACAATTATTATAATATTTAATAATATTTATGATGAACTTTAATTTAATTGAATATTATGTCCTTTAATTTTTAATTTCAATGTTTTTTTAGTTATTGATGTTTATTCATTATTTAAAAAAATTTTTTCTTTTCTTGTACTACGTCATGTAATTTTAATATATAAAAAATTTTAATAATTAAAGTTTTATTTCATAAAACATATTTGGGAAATAATAATATAAATAAGAACCAAATGATCATAAATTTATTTATTATTATGTTGATATTTTTTTTTAAATAAAATTTAATTATTATGACAAAAAAAAATATTATTATTTAATAATATATTTATTTTTTATTAAATTTCTATTATTAAAACATTATTATCTATCTTTTTTATTTTCCATTTTTTATTGTATAAATAATAAATTTTAATAAATAATATATAATTTTATATTTTTTTTAATATTACTTTTTTAAAATTTTTTAAAAATTTACAAAAATTTTTTTTTCTTGGTTTTATATAATATTATATTTTTTGTGTAATAATTTAAATTTAATATTTATCATTATTTTAAAATTTCATCTGATATAGTTATATTGAATATTAATATTAAAAATAAATATTTTATACTTTATTATTTCTATTTTTTTATAATTTTAACAATGCATATTAAAATCAATAATAATATTAATGTACCGTAAAAATGTGAGTAAATTAAATCATTTTTGATAAACTAGGTAATAATATTTTTATTTTATAATTAAATTTAAAATTATTTTAAAATATTAAATATAATATATAATAAAAAGTTAAGTACTTGTTTCAAAATTATGAATACTATATTGAAATAGTAAAGATAATATTTATTAAAACAATAGTATTAATTCTTTAAAAAGTATATAAATATTTTTTTTATATAATTTATTTAAATTTTTGAAATAAAATAATAAAAAAATAATAATAAAAAAATTATTAAATTATATTATTATTTTTTTTGTGATACCTTGCTAAATTAAATTATAAAATTGTTTACTTTTTCATTTTTCAATTTCACATTGATATATAATTAAATATTTAATTTAAAAAATAAATTAAAATAAATGAAATGAAATGAAAAGAAACCCATAATAGACAAAAAAATATTATAGTACATCTTATCCAAGCCTTCAAATATCTTATATATTTATTTTAATATAAAATTATTTATTAAAAAATAAAATTATGATTCACATATTAATTTAAAATAATAAGATGAATAATAGCTATCATCAAAATTTACAATATATTATTAATATCATATTATTAAGAATTTAATATTTTTATTTTAAATATTAACTTATTAAAGTAATTTAATATAAAATTTATATATATATATATTTTAATATTAATAATAAACTTTTTTTTATAAAAAAAGTATAAAAGGTAAAAAAATTATTCTTTAAATTATTTTTAATTATTAAACTTAATATATATATATATATATAAGTTTCGTTTTTCATACAGTATTCTATAAGTTTGACTTTATTTCGATCTTTTTTTGTTTTGTTTATAAATAAGAATATATTATACATCATGAAATTATTAAAATTTATTTCATTAGCTTCTTCTTTTGTATCTTTTTCTTTGGCTCAAAACTTTTGTAATAATGCTTATCATTCCGGTTCAAAGGTAGATATTAATACTTATAGTAGTAATCAAATTGGTAGCATTGGTGGAAAAAGTTATGCTATGTGGGCCGATTCAGGTTATAATACCGCAACTTTCTATTCTGATGGTTCATTTTCATGTAAATTCTATCAAGCCATGGATTATTTATGTCGAAGTGGTCTTTCTTTCGATAGCACCAAAACTCATAATCAAATTGGTCATCTCTATGCAGATTATAAAGTAATTAAAGGAGGAGTGTCAGGTGTTAATTATTCATTCATTGGAGTTTATGGTTGGAGTAGATATCCATTAGTTGAATATTACATTGTTGATAATTGGCTTAGTGATTATCGTCCAGGAGATTGGGTTGGTAATGTGAAACATGGTAATTATGTAATTGATGGCGCTTATTACACGATTTATGAAAATACTCGTTATGGACCTTCTATTGATGGTGATACAACTTTTAAACAATTCTTTAGTATTCGTGACAATCCTAAAAGTTGTGGTACTATTGATATTACAGCACATTTTAAACAATGGGAAAGACTTGGAATGAGATTAGGTAATTTATATGAAGCCAAAATTTTAGGAGAAGCTGGTAGTACTGGATCCGGAGCTAGTGGATCCGTTGATTTTCCTTATGCCAAAGTTTACATAAAATAAGAACTTTTTTAATAATAAAAGCAATGATAAAAATAATAATAATATTAAAAAAAATTTATAAAATATATGTATATATATTTAAATTGTATATTATATCGTTATATCTTATATTGATATATATGAGTATTAAACTTTTTTTTTTAAATATTAAAAAAAGTAATTAAAAAAACAATATTGAAGAATTACTAAATAAATAAATAAATAAATAAATATATTTTATATTGTATATTATTAAAATTTTTTATTAAAATATATTATACTATATCAATTTTTTATTATTTCATAAAATATGATATTTACTAAATATAATTTTATGTACAAGAATTGTTCAATATAAATAAATATAAATAAATATAAAATGAATAAAGTCAACAACGTTAATATTAATATTAATTAATTACTTAATCTAAAAATAAATAAATCATAATTTTAATAATGTAATTGAATAAATAATTATTAATTATTAATTTTTATTTATATTTATATTTTAAAATAATTATTGTAATTTTATAGTCATTGATATAAATTAATATTTACTAATATTAGCCTCAATACTCCGTAATATAATATTTTTTTTTAAAAATAAAAAATATTAAAATTGGTGAATTAATTCCTTTAATAATTATTAAAAAAATATTTATATTTAAATTTTTTTATTTATTAAAACTTTTTTTTTTTTTATTAAAAAATTTTTATATATTTTACATTTTTTTTTTTTTTAGAATATTCTGATTTTTAATTTATTAATTAAAGTATATTTAATATCAGAAAATTATACAAAATATATTATTAGTTTTAATTAATAATTAAATTTATAATATTACAAAGATACAATAATAATATTATTATAATAATTGTAAAATATAACACTTAATATGAGAAATGATATTTATATTTTAAATGGGTTTATTTATTTATTTTATTGTTTTTATATTAAAAAAGACCTTCTTCATTAAGAATATATCATTACATGTTATTTATAATAATTATCTATTGTATTCTAGCTTTATTGATACCATTTAACACTGTATTATATTATTGAATTAAAATATTTTACATATTATAATATAGTATAATACACAATTCAATTAAACACATAACTGTGATATTTAACAATAAAATAATAATATTAATATTTATTATTTTATTATTATTATTATTATTATAATAATAATAATAATAATAATATTTATAATCATAATTTTAAAAATAAATTTATATCATATATACAATTTTTATTTAGAAAATATGTAGTATTACTATAATATATATGATGAACTTTCATTTAATTGAATATTATGTCCCTTAATTTTTAATTTCAATGTTTTTTAGTAACTGATGTTTATTCATTATTTAAAATAAAAAATTTTCTTTCTTGTACTACGTCATGTAATTTTAATATATAAAAAATTTTAATAATTAAAGTTTTATTTCATAAACATATTTGGGAAATAATAATATAAATAAGAACCAAATGATCATAAATTTATTTATTATTATGTTGATATTTTTTTTAAATAAATTTTAATTATTTAGACAAAAAAATATTATTATTTAATTATATATTTACTATTTCTAATTTCTATTATTAAAATATTATTATCTACCTTTTTTGTTTTCCATTTTTTTACACTATAAATAATAACTTTTAATAAATAATATATAATTTTATATTTTTATTAATATTACTTTTTTAAAATTTTTTAAAAATTTATAAAATTATTTTTTTTTTTTGGTATTATATATTTTATTTTTTTAGTAATAATTTAAGTTTAATATTTATTATTATTTTAAAATTTCATCTGATATAGTTATATTGAATATTAATATTAAAAATATATATTTTAAACTTTATTATTTCTATTTTGTAATAATTTTAACAATACATATTAAAATCAATAATAATATTAATGTACAGTAAAAATAGGAGTAAATTATATCATCTTTAATAAACGAGGCAGTAATATTTATTATTTAATAATTAAATTTTAAATTATTTTAAAATATTATATTTATTAAATTAAAAAAAGTAAGCTTTTGTTTCAAAATTATGTATACTATATTGAAATAGTATAGATAATATTTATTTAAACAATAGTTTTAATCCTTTAAAAAGTATCTAAAATTTTATTTAGATAATTTATTTATATTTTTGAAATAAAAAAATAAAAAAGTAATAATAAAAAAATATTAAATTTTTTAATTATTTTTTTTGGGATACCTTTTTAAATTAAATTATTAAATTGTTTACTTTTGCATTTTTCAATTTCATTTAGATATATAATTAAATATTTAATTCAAAAAATAAATTGAAATAAATTAAATGAAATGAAAAGGAACCTATATTACACTATAAAATATTATAGTACATCTTAGCCATACCATTAAATATCTTTTATATAATTTCTTTAATATAAAATTATTTATTAAAAAATATAATTATGAATCACATATTAATTTAAGATAATAAGATGAATAATAGCTATCATCAAAATTTACAATATATTATTAATATCATATTATCAAGAATTTAGTATTTTTATTTTAAATATTAATTTATTAATTTAACATAAAATTTATATATATATATATATGTATATTATATATATGTATATATATATATTTTAATATTAATAATAAACTTTCTTTTATAAAAAAAGTATAAAAGGTAAAAAAATTATTCTTTAAATTATTTTTAATTATTAAACTTAATATATATATATACATATAATAAGTTTGACTTTATTTCGATCTTTTTTTTGTTTTGTTTATAAATAAGAATACATTATACATCATGAAATTATTACAATTTATTTCATTAGCTTCTTCTTTTGTATCTTTTTCTTTGGCTCAAAACTTTTGTAATAATGCTTATCATTCCGGTTCAAAGGTAGATATTAATACTTATAGTAGTAATCAAATTGGTAGCATTGGTGGAAAAAGTTATGCTATGTGGGCCGATTCAGGTTATAATACTGCAACTTTCTATTCTGATGGTTCATTTTCATGTAAATTCTATCAAGCCATGGATTATTTATGTCGAAGTGGTCTTTCTTTCGATAGCACCAAAACTCATAATCAAATTGGTCATCTCTATGCAGATTATAAAGTAATTAAAGGAGGAGTGTCAGGTGTTAATTATTCATTCATTGGAGTTTATGGTTGGAGTAGATATCCATTAGTTGAATATTACATTGTTGATAATTGGCTTAGTGATTATCGTCCAGGAGATTGGGTTGGAAATGTGAAACATGGTAATTATGTGATTGATGGCGCTTATTACACGGTTTATGAAAATACTCGTTATGGACCTTCTATTGATGGTGATACAACTTTTAAACAATTCTTTAGTATTCGTGACAATCCTAAAAGTTGTGGTACTATTGATATTACAGCACATTTTAAACAATGGGAAAGACTTGGAATGAGATTAGGTAATTTATATGAAGCCAAAATTTTAGGAGAAGCTGGTAGTACTGGATCCGGAGCTAGTGGATCCGTTGATTTCCCTTATGCCAATGTTTACATAAAATAAGAACTTTTTTAATAATAAAAATAATGATAAAAATAATAACAATATTAAAAACAAATTTATAAAATATATGTATATATATAAATTGTATATTATATCATTGTATCTTATATTGATATATATGAGTATTAAACTTTTTTTTTTTAAATATTAAAAAAAGTAATTAAAAAAACAATATTGAAGAATTACTAAATAAATAAATAAATAAATTTTATATTGTATATTATTATAAACTTTTTATTAAAATATAATATACTATATCAATTTTTTATTATTTCATAAATTATAATATTTACTAATTATAATTTTATGTACAAGAATTTTTCAATATAAATAAATATAAATAAATATAAATAAATATAAAATGAATAAAGACAACAATGTTAATATTAATATTAATTAATAATTAATCTAAAAATATATAAATCATAATTTTAATAATGTAATTGAATAAATAATTGTTAATTATTATTTTTTATTTATATTTATATTTTAAAATAATTATTATAATTTTATAGTCATTGATATAAAATTAATATTTACTAATATTAGCCTTAATACTCCGTAATATAATAAAACTTTTTTTAAAAAAAAAAAAAAATATTCAAATGTGTGATTTAATTTCTTTAATAATAATTAAAAAAAATTTTTTTTTTTTTTTTTTTTTTTTTTTTAAACGACCGTACAGGATTTCTCCCCAGCTGTACATCTGTAGACACGTAAAAAAATATATATATATTTAAATTTTATTATTTATTAAAATTTTTTTTTTTTTTTTTTTTTTTAAAAAAAAATTAAAAATTATATTTCTAAATATTTTACATTTTTTTTTAATATGTTGATTTTTAATCTATTAATTATAATATATTTAATATCAGAAAATTATACAAAATATATTATTAGTTTTAATTATATAATTAAATTTATAATATTACAAAGATAACAACAATATTAATAACATTATAATTATTTTTAATTATGACACTTAAAATCAGAAATGATATTTATATTTTATAATGGATTTATTTATTTATTTTATTGTTTTTATATTAAGAAAGACCTTATTCATTTAAGAATATGTCATTACATGTTATTTATAATTATTTTCTATTTTTTCTAATATTATTGATATAATTTAACGCTATATTATAGTACTGAATAAAAATATTTTACACTTTATAATATAGTATAATGCACCATGAAATTAAACTCATAACTGTGATAATTTACAATAAAATAATAATATTGATAATTATTATTAATATTATAATTATAATAATAATAATATTTATAATCATAATTTTAAAAATAATTTTATATTATATGTATACAATTTTTATTTAAAAAATATATAATATTACTATAATCTATATGATGAACTTTAATTTATTTGAATATTATGTCACTTAATTTTTAATTTCAATGTTATTTTAGTTACTGATGTTTATTAATTATTTAAAATTGTGATATTTAACAATAAAATAATAATATTGATATTTATTATTAAAATAATAATAATAAAGATAATAATAATAATAATAATAATAATAATAATAATAATAATAATAATAAAAATAATAATAATAATAATAATAATAATAATAATAATAATAATAATAATAATAATAATAATAATAATAATAATAATTGTTACAATATGTGAATTTATATATTAAATGAATCTAGAATAATGATAATATAAATTATTAATATAAACATAATATAATGTAATTAATTAAAAGTAATCTAGAACATGCCACATTTTTAGTATAAATACATGTAAATTTCATTATGTTGAACATAGCTAATCACTTATTCATATTTATCATAAATAACTTCATTAATAAAACTTCAAATAAAATAACAGATTAAGAGTCTCATTGACTCTAATCAAGAAAACAAAATAATGTTTTCATTATTTTGTTAACTACCGAATTATGCTACTCAGCCGGACATGATCCAACGTCTATCTATCAGCCAGATATACACAATGTCAAAAAAATATTTTTTTAAGATCTCGAAATTCAAAAGTTGAAATTTTGAAATTCTAAAATTGAAATGATTTGAGATTGAAGAAAATAAAAAGAAGAAAATAAAAAGAAAATAAAAAGAAGAAAATAAAAAGAAGAAAATAAAAAGAAGAAAATAATAGTTCATCAAAAGATAATAAACGTTTATAGTAAAATATTATGAATTTAATGATAGAGAGAAAAGCGATAAAAAATACTTTATGTTTATTTTCGATGGTTTTACCGGAAATGAAAATGAAGAAACGATTAAACCAAAATATACTGCAGAATTACCAATAATAATTTCAAAATTTTGTGGTGTAAGAGTTTTGTACTACCAGAATCAATAATCAAAACTATAAATACATGTGGACAGAGAAAAGAAAAGAAACATAGAATATGTAAATATCATGTATGAAAATGTACAATAATATATATCTTATAGAAGTTAATTACATAAGCACACATTGAAATATTCTTACATTTCTAAAAAATAGAAGAATATACAACATTAATTTATAATCAATATAGAATTAATATTTAAGAAATTACTTATAAATGAAAGAAATTATAATTAACTTGAGGTTAATTATTCTCCCAAAATATTGCACAAATATATAGTATATTATTAAATAGTGAAACACGTATACTTAATTTTATCCGAATATATCTTAAATAGTTACTGCTTAACTACAAAGCGGATATTCGAAGGAGGATGTCACTAAGTACCAACATATATAATAATTGGTACATATTATTCATAAACAAAATAGAAATGCTTAGCGTGAAATGAGCATATTCTACAATAATTATAATAATTGATTACCTAGCGTGAAATAGGTATTTTCATTTAAATTTAATATAATATCATGATTTAACTTAGCGTGAAATGAGCTAAATCACAGATAATAATAATAGATGGTGTAAGACCTTCATTGAAAGGTATCCATTTCATATATATTAGACACCTCATATTAACACTTAATAGTGAGTTTTAGCAGCCATTGGTACACTTCCAATTAATCTAGCGGATATTTCATGTTTAAATATAAAAATTAAATTGATTTTTAAATTTTATATAATTTATAATACTTTCATTAATTGTATGGTGCAATTATTCAATTTACTATTGCAAACAATTTAAAATTTTCATCTACAAATCTATATATTTATTTCAAAATATTTAGATTTGAGGGGGAATAATGGTTACTAAAAATTTAAATTTATGTATAACTGACCAGAAAACGTATATCAAATTCTAGTTAATTATCTTCAACATATAAAGATATTATCCAGTAAAATAAGAAAATTGAAATATTCAAGAAATAATTATAGATTCAATACATGATAAAACTAATATTTCTTAAGATACAAAAATGACTAAATTATACATTTGCATATTAAAGAAGACTAATAGTAAAAATTAGAAAAATTAGCCTACAAGAAAAATTAACTGAAATATGGAATCTTAATTGAACGAATTTATATTATTTACTTAATAAATTTAAATAAATAGAATAATATAATTAATTATAAATGTAATTCAATTTTAATACCCCAAGATTATAATTTATCAAATACACCAATATATAATAATCAACAACTTATGTAAAACAAACAAATAATTTCATAAGAGATTTCATAATAAATATTTAAAAGCAATCGCAAGGTTAATACTAAACCCACAAAAGAGTGATAAATAAAAACAATAAATCGGTTACCTCTTAACAACAAAAGTATACCCTGTTACAAGGTTAATTACTTATCCCACAAAAAGAAATTATAATAAATGGTTTCTATCTCTTTATCCAACAAAAGTAAGGTTGAAGACTATAAGTCGAAAATACCACTATAATAAATTTATATCTAAAAAAAAAAAAAAAAAAAAAAAAAAAAGTTTTTAACAGGTTAATAATAATTTATATAATGATTGCAAGTTACTTTAATGTAACAAAACTTAATTCGATGAAGTCTATACAAAACTCATCTAATATGAATCTCAAAACTACAAAACGAAAATATTTTAATAGTTTATGCTAAACTACAAAGTAATATTTAATTGTTATCGCTAAAACTTCAAAGCGAAATATATATAAAAGTTAGCGCTAATCTATAAAACGGATTATAATTGAAAGTGATGTAAAACCCAATATATAAGAGGTATTCACACAATTTAGGATGGTATAATATCACCCTTCATGAGAAAGGTTTCCATCATACAAATGGTAATATATAAACCATATATTATAAGAGATGTTTTAGATACATCTAATATTGAAGGTGTAATAATATTAAATACTTAGTTTTAGGGGGAAATTATTTGATTACAAATATAATTAAGAAATTATTTTAGCAATATTTAAATGGAATTAAAGAAATGAATAATATATAAAAATATTTTATCTGTGTATAATTAAAAGGTTAATTTAGAATAGAAATAATTAATAGCTTAATAATATCAAGTTAATATTATAAACTAGAAAAACTTTATATTCACATATTCACCAGTAAACCAATTTATTCATTATAAAATAACCAGGTTTAAGGGGGAATGTTACAATATGTGAATTTATATATTAAATGAATCTAGAATAATGGTAATATAATTTATTAATATAAACATAATATAATGTAATTAATTAAAAGTAATCCAGAACAAGCCACATTTTTAGTATAAATACATGTAAATTTCATTATGTTGAACATAGCTAATCACATATTCATATTTATCATAAATAACCTCATTAATAAAACTTCAAATAAAATAACAATAATAAAAATAATGATAATAATAATATTTATAGTCATAATTTTAAAAATAAATTTATATTATATATATACAATTTTTATTTAAAAAATATATAATATTACTATAATCTATATGATGAACTTTAATTTATTTGAATATTATGTCACTTAATTTTTAATTTCAATGTTTTTTTAGTTACTGATGTTTATTAATTATTTAAAATTGTGATATTTAACAATAAAATAATAATATTGATATTTATTATTAAAATAATAATAATAATAATAATAATAATAATAATAATAATAATAATAATAATAATAATAATAATAATAATAATAATAATAATAATAATAATAATAATAATAATAATAATAATAATAATAATAATAATAATAATAATAATAATAATAATAATAATAATAATAATAATAATAATAATAATAATAATAATAATAATAATAATAATAATAATAATAATAATAATAATAATAATAATAATAATAATAATAATAATAATAATAATAATAATAATAATAATAATAATAATAATAATTGTTAAAAGTCAATAGTTTGGGTTTTATAATTATGTCAACTTTATTAATATATTTTATGATAAAGAGCTGCAAATATTTAAATTTAATAAATTTACATGCTTTTATATTAATACATTGTGGCTCATACATTACATATATAACAAATACATTTTAATACATTTAACGTATATTTCATATTTATTTCACATATTCTAACATTCCCCCTCAAACCAAATTATTTTAAAAGAATAATTTTGGTTTGAAAGTGAATATGTGTACTATACTATTTCTATATCTATACCAATATTAATATGCTATTATTTAATTTTCATTAATTGTAATTTTATATACTTATTTATATATTAGCTTGTTTTATTTTAACAACTATATTATTACCCTATATTAATATGACATTTTTGTGTGTAAACGTCTTAAAACCTTTATATTTTTATTATGGGTAAAATTATTAATTATTATATTCAAGTTATATTTTTTCGGATTGGTTACTCTTATTTGTACCATCCTATTATTATATTTTGGCAACCTCATTGGGACTTACGCCTAATTGACAACGCATGGTTTACCTCTTTGGTTTTATGTACTCTTGACAACTCATGGTTTAACTCTCTGGTTTTTACGTCTGTATTTATATTTGACAACTCTTATGGTTAACCGCTATGGTTTCACGTCATTTTATTTAATTATTAACTTGATTAGTTGTGAATAAATAGCCTTTAATATTCAAAAGTTGTTTATTTACTAATTAATGATTTAATTTATATTCTTTATTAATCTTTTTTAAGAGTCTCAAAAATATTTGCATATTAATTTGTCACGTCTCTCATTTATTTTATACGTGTCTTATCTTCTAATTTTATTTAGTATATTATTTATTTCAGGGGAATTTTCTTTCATAAAATACTTAATTTTTACGCGTTTTCATATTCTTGAAACTTTAAGATCATTTTTCTTCAAATTAGATCAATCTTCACTAAAGTTGACATAATGACAACTTTTATCATAAATTCTGGATCCTAGATATTTTAGTTGACATTTTTCTAGTCCGGCTAAGGATATAAATTTTCCTTTAAAGAGTCGATGAGACTCTTAATCTGTTAAAAGTCAATAGTTTGGGTTTTATAATTATGTTAACTTTATTAATATATTTTATGATAAAGAGCTGCAAATATTTAAATTTAATAAATTTACATGCTTTTATATTAATACATTGTGGCTCATACATTACATATATAACAAATACATTTTAATACATTTAACGTATATTTCATATTTATTTCACATATTCTAACAATAATAATAATAATAATATTTATAGTCATAATTTTAAAAATAAATTTATATTATATATATATATAATTTTTATTTAAAAAATATATAATATTATTATAATCTATATGATGAATTTTAATTTAATTGAATATTATGTCCCTTAATTTTTAATTTCAATGTTTTTTTAGTTACTGATGTTTATTCATTATTTATAAAATTTTATTTCTTTTCTTGTACTACGTCATGTAATTTTAATATATAAAAATTTTAATAATTAAAGTTTTATTTCATAAACATATTTGGGAAATAATAATATAAATAAGAACCAAATGATCATAAATTTATTTATTATTATGTTGATATTTTTTTTAAATAAAATTTAATTATTTGACAAAAAAAGTATTATTACTTAATTATATAATTACTATTTCTATCATTAAAACATTATTGTCTATCTTTTTTGTTTTCCATTTTTTATTGTATAAATAATAACTTTTAATAAATAATATATAATTTTATATATTTATTAATATTACTTTTTTAAAATTTTTTAAAAATTTACATATTTATTTTATTTTTCTTGGTATTACATAACATTTTATTCTTTGAGTAATAATTTAAATTTAATATTTATCATTATTTTAAAATTTCATCTAATATAGTTGTATTGAATAGTAATATTAAAAGTAAATATTTTATACTTTATTATTTCTATATTGTTACAATTTTAACGATACATATTAAAATCAATAATAATATATATGTACCGTAAAAATTCGAGTATATTATATCATCTTTAATAAACGAGGTAATTGTATTTATTATTTAATTTTTAATTTTAAAATTATTTTAAATTAAAATATATAATATAAAAAAAAATTAAGAATTTGTTTCAAAATTATGAATACTATATTGAAATATTAAAGATAATATTTATTAAAACAATAGTATTAATTCTTTAAAAAGTATCTAAAAATTTATTTATATAATTTATTTATATTTTTGAAATAAAAAAAATAAAAAAATAATAATAAAAAATTTATTTAATTTTATTATTATTTTTTTTTGGGATACCTTGCTAAATTAAATTATTAAATTGTTTACTTTTGCATTTTTCAATTTTACTTAGATATATAATTAAATATTTAATTCAAAAAATAAATTGAAATAAATTAAATGAAATGAAAAGGAACCCATATTACTCAATAAAATATTATAGTACATCTTAGTCATACCATTAAATATCTTATATATAATTACTTTAATATAAAATTATTTATTAAAAAATATAATTATGAATCTTTATTAATTTAAAATAATAAGATGAGTAATAGCAATCATTAAAATTTACCAAATATTATTGACATTATATTATCAAGAATTTAATATTTTTATTTTATATTTAAATTAATTAATGTAATTTAATATAAATTTATATATATGTATATATGAATATATATATATATATATATATTTTAATATTAATAATAAAATTTCTTTTATAAAAAAAGTATAAAAGGTAAAAAAATTATTCTTTAAATTATTTTTAATTCTCATAAATAATATATATATATATAAAAGTTTCTTTTTCTTACAGTACTTTTTTATTAGTTTTACTTTATTTTGATCTTTTTTTTTTCTTTGTTTATATATAAGAATATATTATACATCATGAAATTATTAAAATTTATTTCATTAGCTTCTTCTTTAGTATCTTTTTCTTTGGCTCAAAATTTTTGTAATAATGCTTATCATTCCGGTTCAAAAGTAGATATTGATACTTATAGTAGTAATCAAATTGGTAGCATTGGTGGAAAAAGTTATGCTATGTGGGCCGATTCAGGTTATAATACTGCAACTTTCTATTCTGATGGTTCATTTTCATGTAAATTCTATCAAGCCATGGATTATTTATGTCGAAGTGGTCTTTCTTTTGACAGTACCAAAACTCATAATCAAATTGGTCATCTCTATGCAGATTATAAAGTAATTAAAGGAGGAGTTTCAGGTGTTAATTATTCATTCATTGGAGTTTATGGTTGGAGTAGATATCCATTAGTTGAATATTACATTGTTGATAATTGGCTTAGTGATTATCGTCCAGGAGATTGGGTTGGTAATGTGAAACATGGTAATTATGTAATTGATGGCGCTTATTACACGGTTTATGAAAATACTCGTTATGGACCTTCTATTGATGGTGACACAACTTTCAAACAATTCTTTAGTATTCGTGACAATCCTAAAAGTTGTGGTACCATTGATATTACAGCCCATTTCAATCAATGGGAAAGACTTGGAATGAGATTAGGTAATTTATATGAAGCCAAAATTTTAGGAGAAGCGGGTAGTACTGGATCCGGAGCTAGTGGATCCGTTGATTTCCCTTATGCCAAAGTTTACATAAAATAAGAACTTTTGTAATAATAAAAATAATGATAAAAATAATAACAATATTAAAAACAAATTTATAAAATATATGTATATATATAAATTGTATATTATATCATTGTATCTTATATTGATATATATGAGTATTAAACTTTTTTTTTTAAATATTATAAAAAGTAATTAAAAAAACGATATTGAAGAATTACTAAATAAACAATTAAATAAATATATTTTATATTATATATTATTAATATTTTTTATTAAAATAAATTATACTATATCAATTTTTTATTATTACATAAATTATAATATTTACTAATTATAATTTTATGTACAAGAATTTTTCAATATAAATATACATAAATAAATAAAAAATGAATAAAGATAATAACATTAAAAATAATATTAATTAATTACTTAATCTAAAAATAAATAAATCATAATTTTAATAATGTAATTGAATTAACAAATGTTAAATATTAATTTTTATTTATATTTTAAAATAATTATTGTAATTTTATAGTCATTGATTTAAATTAATATTTACTATTATTAGCCTTAATACTCCGTAATATAATAATATTTTTTTTAAAAAAAAAATATTCAAATGTGTGATTTAATTCTTTTAATAATAATTAAAAAAAATTTATATTTAAATTTTTTTATTTATTAATTTTTTTTTTTTTTTTTAAAAAAAAAATTTAATAATTATATTTTTATATATTTTATATCTTTTTTAATATGTTGATTTTTAATTTATTAATTAAAGTATATTTAATATCAGTAAATTATACAAAATATATTATTAATTTTAATTAATAATTAAATTTATAATACTACAAAGATAACAACAATAATAATATTATAATAATTGTTAGATATAACACTTAAAATCAGAAATGATATTTATATTTTATAATGAGTTTGATTATTTATTTTATTGTTTATACATTAAAAAAGACCTTTTTCATTTAAGAATATGTCATTACATGCTATTTATAATTATTTTTTATTGTATTATAGCATTATTGATACCATTTAACACTGTATTATATTATTGAATTAAAATATTTTACACATTATAATATAGTATAATGCACCATGAAATTAAACTCATAACTGTGATATTTTACAATAAAATAATAATATTGATATTTATTATTAATATTATAATTATAATAATAATAATAATAATAATAATAATATTTATAATTATAATAATAATAATATTTATAATTATAATGATAATAATATTTATAATTATAATAATAATAATATTTATAATTATAATAATAATTATATTTATAATCATAATTTAAAAAATAAATAAATATCATATATATAATTTTCATTTAGAAAATATAAAATATTACTATAATCTTTATGATGAACTTCAATTTAATTGAATATTACGTTCCTTAAATTAATAATTGTATTTTTATATATTTTACATTTTTTTTAATAGTTTGATTTTTAATTTATTAATTAAAGTATATTTAATATCAGAAAATTATACAAAATATATTATTAATTTTAATAAATAATTAAATTTATAATATTACAAAGATACAATAATAATAATATTATAATAATTGCAAAATATAACACTTAAAATAAAAAATGGTATTTATATTTTATAATGGGTTTATTTATTTATTTTATTTTTTTTACATTAAGAAAGACCTTCTTCATTTAAGAATATGTCATTACATGATATTTATAATTATTTTATATTGTATTATAGCATTATTGATACCATTTAACACTGTATTATCTTATTGAATTAAAATATTTTACACATTATAATATAGTATAATGCACCATGCAATTAAACTCATAATTGTGATATTTAACAATAAAATAATAATATTGATATTTATTATTAAAATAATAATAATAATAATAATAATAATAATAAAAATAATAATAAAAATAATAATAAAAATAATAATAAAAATAATAATAATAAAAATAATTATAATAATATTTATAGTCATAATTTTAAAAATAAATTTATATTATATATATATATTTTTATTTAAAAAATTAATAATATTACTATAATCTTTATGATGAACTTTAATTGAATATAATGTCCCTTAATTTTTAATCTTAATTTTTTTAGTAACTGATTTTTATTCATTATTTAAAAAATTTTTTTCTTTTCTTGTACTACATCATGTAATTTTAATATATATAAAAAATTTTAATAATTAAAGTTTTATTTCATAAAAATATTTGAGAAATAATAATATAAATAAGAACCAAATGATCATAAATTTATTTATTATTATGTTAATATTTTTTTTAAATATAATTTAATTATTTAGACAAAAAAAGTATTATTATTTAATTATATATTTATTATTTCTATCATTAAAACATTATTGTCTACCTTTTTTGTTTTTCATTTTTTATTGTATAAATAATAACTTTTAATAAATAATATATATTTTTATATTTTTATTAATATTACTTTTTTTAAATTTTTTAAAAATTTACATATTTATTTTATTTTTCTTGGTATTATATAATATTTTATTTTTTGAATAATAAATTAAATTTAATATTAATCATTATTTTAAAATTTCATCTAATATAGTTATATTGAATATTAAAAATTAATATTTTATACTTTATTATTTCTATTTTGTTATTATTTTTACAATACATATTAAAATCAATAATAATATTAATGTACCGTAAAAATAGGAGTAAATTATATCATCTTTGATATGATAAACGAGGTAATTGTATTTATTATCTAATAATTAAATTTAAAATTATTTTCAAATATTATAAATAATATATAATAAAAAATTAAGAATTTGTTTCAAAATTATGAATACTATATTGATATAGTAAAGATAATATGTATTAAAACAATAGTATTAATTTTATATAAAGTATATAAATATTTTTTTTATATAATTTATTTAAATTTTTGAAATAAAATAATAAAAAATTAAAAATAAAATAAAATTTTTTAATCTCATTATTATTTTTTTGGGATACCTTGCTAAATTAAATTATAAAATTGTTAACTTTTGCATTTTTCAATTTTATTTAGATATATAATTAAATATTTAATTCAAAAAATAAATTAAAACAAATGAAATGAAATGAAAAGGAACTCATATTACACTTTAAAATATTATAGTACATCTTAGCCAAGTCATTAAATATCTTATATATATTTACTTTAATATATAATTATTTATTAAAAAATATAATTATTTATCACATATTAATTTAAAATAATAAGATGAATAATAGCTATCTTTAAAATTTATAAAATATTATTTACATTATATAGTAATAATATTAAAAAAAAATTTATAAAATATATGTATATATATATATATTGTATATTATATCGTTGTATCTTATATTGATATATATGAGTATTAAACTTTTTTTTTTTTTCTAAACATTATAAAAAGTAATTACAAAAAAGATATTGAAGAATTACTAAATAAATAAATAAATAAATTTTATATTGTATATTATTGTAAACTTTTTATTAAAATAAATTATACTATATCAATTTTTTATTATTACATAAATTATAATATTTACTAAATATAATTTTATGTAGAAGAATTTTTCAATATAAATATATATAAATAAATAAAAAATGAATAAAGATAATAACATTAAAAATAATATTAATTAATTACTTAATCTAAAAATATATAAATCATAATTTTAATAATGTAATTGAATAAATATTTATAAATTGTTAATTTTTATTTATATTTATATTTTAAAATAATTATTATAATTTTATAGTCATTGATATATAATTAATATTTACTAATATTAACCTCTATCCTCCGTAATATAATAATATTTTTTTTAAAAAAAAAATATTCAAATGTGTGATTTAATTCTTTTAAAAATAATTAAAAAAAATATTTATATTTAATTTTTTTTATTTATTAAAACTTTTTTTTTTTTTTTTTATTAATAAATTTAATAATTATAATTTTATATATTTTATATCTTTTTTAATATGTTGATTTTTAATTTATTAATAAAAGTATATTTAATATCAGATAATTATACAAAATATATTATTAGTTTTAATTAATAATTAAATTTATAATATTACAATGATAACAATAATAATATTATTATAATAATTGCTAGATATAACACTTAAAATCAGAAATGATATTTATATTTTAAATCATCTTTGAGAAACTAAGTAATAATATTTTTATTTTATAATTAAATTTAAAATTATTTTAAAATATTATATATAATATAAAATAAAAAGTTAAGAATTTGTTTCAAAATTATGAATACTATATTGATATAGTAATGATAATATTTATTAAAACAATAGTATTAATTATATATAAAGTATATAATTATTTTTTTTATATAATTTATTTAAATTTTTGAAATAAAATAATAAAAAATTAAAAATAAAATAAAATTTTTTAATCACATTATTATTTTTTTGGGATACCTTACTAAATTAAATTATAAAATTGTTAACTTTTGCATTTTTCAATTTTATTTAGATATATAATTAAATATTTAATTCAAAAAATAAAATAAAATAAATGAAATGAAAAGGAACCCATATTACACTATAAAATATTATAGTACATCTTAGCCATACCATTAAATATCTTATATATAATTTCTTTAATATAAAATTATTTATTAAAAAATATAATTATGATTCACATATTAATTTAAAATAATAAGATGAATAATAGCTATCATCAAAATTTACAATATATTATTAATATCATATTATCATTTTTGATAAACGAGATAATTGTATTTATTATTTAATAAATAAATTTTATCTTATTTTCAAATATTATATATAATATATAATAAAAAATTAAGAATTTGTTTCAAAATTATGAATACTATATTGATATAGTAAAAATAATATTTTTTAAACCAATAGTATTAATTCTTTAAAAAGTATCTAAAATTTTATTTATATAATTTATTTGTATTTTTGAAATAAAAAAATAAAAAAATAATAATAAAAAACTATTTAATTTTATTATTATTTTTTTTTGGGATACCTTTTTAAATTAATTTATTAAATTGTTTACTTTTGCATTTTACAATTTCATTTAGATATATAATTAATTATTTAGTTTAAAAAATAAATTGAAATAAATGAAATGAAAAGGAACCCATATTACTCAATAAAATATTATAGTACATCTTAGCCATACCATTAAATATCTTATATATAATTACTTTAATATAAAATTATTTATTAAAAAATATACATATGAATCTTTATTAATTTAAAATAATAAGATGAGTAATAGCAATCATTAAAATTTACCAAATATTATTGACATTATATTATCAAGAATTTAATATTTTTATTTTATATTTAAATTAATTAATGTAATTTAATATAAATTTATATATATATGTATATATATGTATATATATATATTTTAATATTAATAATAAACTTTCTTTTATAAAAAAAGTATAAAAGGTAAAAAAATTAATCTTTAAATTATTTTTAATTCTTATAATATATATATATATAAAAGTTTCTTTTTATTACAGTATTCTATTATAAGTTTTACTTTATATCGATCTTTTTTTTTTTTTTTTTTGTTTATAAATAAGAATATATTATACATCATGAAATTAATAAAATTTATTTCATTAGCTTCTTCTTTTGTATCTTTTTCTTTGGCTCAAAACTTTTGTAATAATGCTTATCATTCTGGTTCAAAAGTAGATATTGATACTTATAGTAGTAATCAAATTGGTAGCATTGGTGGAAAAAGTTATGCTATGTGGGCCGATTCAGGTTATAATACTGCAACTTTCTATTCTGATGGTTCATTTTCATGTAAATTCTATCAAGCCATGGATTATTTATGTCGAAGTGGTCTTTCTTTTGACAGTACCAAAACTCATAATCAAATTGGTCATCTCTATGCAGATTATAAAGTAATTAAAGGAGGAGTTTCAGGTGTTAATTATTCATTTATTGGAGTTTATGGTTGGAGTAGAAATCCATTAGTTGAATATTACATTGTTGATAATTGGCTTAGTGATTATCGTCCAGGAGATTGGGTTGGTAATGTGAAACATGGTAATTATGTGATTGATGGCGCTTATTACACGGTTTATGAAAATACTCGTTATGGACCTTCTATTGATGGTGATACAACTTTTAAACAATTCTTTAGTATTCGTGACAATCCTAAAAGTTGTGGTACCATTGATATTACAGCCCATTTTAATCAATGGGAAAGACTTGGAATGAGATTAGGTAATTTATATGAAGCCAAAATTTTAGGAGAAGCGGGTAGTACTGGATCCGGAGCTAGTGGATCCGTTGATTTCCCTTATGCCAATGTTTACATAAAATAAGAACTTTTGTAATAATAAAAACAATGATAAAAAAAATAATAATATTAAAAAAAAATTATAAAATATATGTATATATATAAATTGTATATTATATCGTTGTATCTTATATTGATATATATGAGTATTAAACTTTTTTTTTTAAATATTATAAAAAGTAATTAAAAAAACGATATTGAAGAATTACCAAATAAATAAATAAATATATTTTATATTGTATATTATTAAAGTTTATAATTAAAATAAATTATACTATATCAATTTTTTATAATTATATAAAATATAAATTTTAATAAATATAATTTTATATAAAAGAATTTTTAAATATAAATAAATAAAAAATGAATAAAGGCAACAACGATAATATTAATATTAATTAATTAATCTAAAAATATATAAATCATAATTTTAATAATGTAATTGAATAAATAATTGTTAAATATTAATTTTTGTTTATATTTCAAAATAGTTATTATAATTTTATATTCATTGATATATAATTAATATTTACTAATATTAGCCTTAATACTCCGTAATATAATAATATTTTTTTAAAAAAAAATAATATTCAAATGTGTAATCTAATTTCTTTAATAATAATTAAATATATATATATATATATATATATATTTTTTTTTTAACGACCGTACAGGATTTCTCCCCAGCTGTACATCCGTAGACACATAAAAAAATATATATATATTTAAATTTTTTTATTTATTAAAACTTAATTTTTTTTTTTTTTTTTTTTTTTTTTTTTTTAATTAAAAAATTTAATAATTATATTTTTATATATTTTACATTTTTTTTTTTAATATGTTGAATTTTAATTTATTAATTAAAGTATATTTAATATCAGAAAATTATACAAAATATTTTATTAATTTTAATAAATAATTAAATTTATAATATTACAAAGATACAATAATAATAATGTTATGTTAGATATAACATTAAAATCAGAAATGATATTTATATTTTACAATGGGTTTATTTAATTATTTTATTGTTTTACATTAAGAAAGACTTTCTTCATTTAAGAATATGTCATTACATGTTATTTATAAGTATTTTCAATTGTATTCTAGCATTATTAATACCATTTAACACTGTATTATATTATTGAATTAAAATATTTTACACATTATAATATAGTATAATGCATAATGCAATTAAACACATAATTGTGATATTTAACAATAAAATAATAATATTGATATTTATTATTAAAATAATAATATTGATATTTATTATTAAAATAATAATAATAATAATAAAAATAATAATAATACCTTAATTTTTAATTTCAATGTTTTTTTAGTTATTGATGTTTATTCATTATTTAAAAAAATTTTTTCTTTTCTTGTACTACGTCATGTAATTTTAATATATAAAAAATTTTAATAATTAAAGTTTTATTTCATAAACATATTTGAGAGATAATAATATAAATAAGAACCAAATGATCATAAATTTATTTATTATTATGTTAATATTTTTTTTAAATAAAATTTAATTATTTGACAAAAAAAGTATTATTATTTAATTATATATTGTCAACATTTTTTGTTTTCATTTTTTATTGTATAAATAATAACTTTTAATAAATAATATATAATTCTATATTTTTATTAATATTACTTTTTTTAAATTTTTTAAAAATTTACATATTTATTTTTCTTGGTATTATATAATATTTTATTTTTTGAGTAATAATTTAAATTTAATATTAATCATTATTTTAAAATTTCATCTTATATAGTTATATTGAATATTAAAAATAAATATTTTATACTTTATTATTTCTATTTTGTTATTATTTTAACAATACATATTAAAATCAATAATAATATTAATGTACCGTAAAAATAGGAGTAAATTATTTCATTTTTGATAAACGAGATAATTGTATATATTATTTTTTAATTAAATTTAAAATTATTTTCAAATATTATAAATAATATATAATAAAAAATTAAGAATTTGTTTCAAAATTATGAATACTATATTGATATAGTAAAGATAATATTTATTAAAACAATAGTATTAATTTTATATAAAGTATATAAATATTTTTTTTATATAATTTATTTAAATTTTTGAAATAAAATAATAAAAAATTAAAAATAAAATAAAATTTTTTAATCTCATTATTATTTTTTTGGGATACCTTACTAAATTAAATTATAAAATTGTTAACTTTTGTATTTTTCAATTTTATTTAGATATATAATTAAATATTTAATTCAAAAAATAAATTAAAATAAATGAAATGAAATGAAAAGGAACCCATATTACACTATAAAATATTATAGTACATCTTAGCCATACCATTAAATATCTTATATATAATTTCTTTAATATAAAATTATTTATTAAAAAATATAATTATGATTCACATATTAATTTAAAATAATAAGATGAATAATAGCTATCATCAAAATTTACAATATATTTTTAATATCATATTATCATTTTTGATAAACGAGATAATTGTATTTATTATTTAATAAATAAATTTTATATTATTTTCAAATATTATATATAATATATAATAAAAAATTAAGAATTTGTTTCAAAATTATGAATACTATATTGATATAGTAAAAATAATATTTTTTAAACCAATAGTATTAATTCTTTAAAAAGTATCTAAAATTTTATTTATATAATTTATTTATATTTTTGAAATAAAAAAATAAAAAAATAATAATAAAAAATTATTTAATTTTATTATTATTTTTTTTTGGGATACCTTTTTAAATTAATTTATTAAATTGTTTACTTTTGCATTTTACAATTTCATTTAGATATATAATTAATTATTTAGTTTAAAAAATAAATTGAAATAAATGAAATGAAATGAAAAGGAACCCATATTACTCAATAAAATATTATAGTACATCTTAGCCATACCATTAAATATCTTATATATAATTACTTTAATATAAAATTATTTATTAAAAAATATACATATGAATCTTTATTAATTTAAAATAATAAGATGAGTAATAGCAATCATTAAAATTTACCAAATATTATTGACATTATATTATCAAGAATTTAATATTTTTATTTTATATTTAAATTAATTAATGTAATTTAATATAAATTTATATATATATGTATATATATGTATATATATATTTTAATATTAATAATAAACTTTCTTTTATAAAAAAAGTATAAAAGGTAAAAAAATTATTCTTTAAATTATTTTTAATTCTCATAATATATATATATATATATAAAAGTTTCTTTTTATTACAGTATTCTATTATAAGTTTTACTTTATATCGATCTTTTTTTTTTTTTTATTTATAAATAAGAATATATTATACATCATGAAATTATTAAAATTTATTTCATTAGCTTCTTCTTTTGTATCTTTTTCTTTGGCTCAAAACTTTTGCAATAATGCTTATCATTCCGGTTCAAAGGTAGATATTGATACTTATAGTAGTAATCAAATTGGTAGCATTGGTGGAAAAAGTTATGCTATGTGGGCTGATTCAGGTTATAATACTGCAACTTTCTATTCTGATGGTTCATTTTCATGTAAATTCTATCAAGCCATGGATTATTTATGTCGAAGTGGTCTTTCTTTTGACAGTACCAAAACTCATAATCAAATTGGTCATCTCTATGCAGATTATAAAGTAATTAAAGGAGGAGTTTCAGGTGTTAATTATTCATTCATTGGAGTTTATGGTTGGAGTAGATATCCATTAGTTGAATATTACATTGTTGATAATTGGCTTAGTGATTATCGTCCAGGAGATTGGGTTGGTAATGTGAAACATGGTAATTATGTAATTGATGGCGCTTATTACACGGTTTATGAAAATACTCGTTATGGACCTTCTATTGATGGTGATACAACTTTTAAACAATTCTTTAGTATTCGTGACAATCCTAAAAGTTGTGGTACCATTGATATTACAGCCCATTTTAATCAATGGGAAAGACTTGGAATGAGATTAGGTAATTTATATGAAGCCAAAATTTTAGGAGAAGCGGGTAGTACTGGATCCGGAGCTAGTGGATCCGTTGATTTCCCTTATGCCAATGTTTACATAAAATAAGAACTTTTGTAATAATAAAAACAATGATAAAAATAATAACAATATTAAAAATAAATTTATAAAATATATATATATATAAATTGTATATTATATCGTTGTATCTTATATTGATATATATGAGTATTAAACTTTTTTTTTTAAATATTATAAAAAGTAATTAAAAAAACGATATTGAAGAATTACCAAATAAATAAATAAATATATTTTATATTGTATATTATTAAAGTTTATAATTAAAATAAATTATACTATATCAATTTTTTATAATTATATAAAATATAAATTTTAATAAATATAATTTTATATAAAAGAATTTTTAAATATAAATAAATAAAAAATGAATAAAGGCAACAACGATAATATTAATATTAATTAATTAATCTAAAAATATATAAATCATAATTTTAATAATGTAATTGAATAAATAATTGTTAAATATTAATTTTTGTTTATATTTCAAAATAGTTATTATAATTTTATATTCATTGATATATAATTAATATTTACTAATATTAGCCTTAATACTCCGTAATATAATAATATTTTTTTAAAAAAAAATAATATTCAAATGTGTAATCTAATTTCTTTAATAATAATTAAATATATATATATATATATATATATATTTTTTTTTTAACGACCGTACAGGATTTCTCCCCAGCTGTACATCCGTAGACACATAAAAAAATATATATATATTTAAATTTTTTTATTTATTAAAACTTAATTTTTTTTTTTTTTTTTTTTTTTTTTTTTTTAATTAAAAAATTTAATAATTATATTTTTATATATTTTACATTTTTTTTTTTAATATGTTGAATTTTAATTTATTAATTAAAGTATATTTAATATCAGAAAATTATACAAAATATTTTATTAATTTTAATAAATAATTAAATTTATAATATTACAAAGATACAATAATAATAATGTTATGTTAGATATAACATTAAAATCAGAAATGATATTTATATTTTACAATGGGTTTATTTAATTATTTTATTGTTTTACATTAAGAAAGACTTTCTTCATTTAAGAATATGTCATTACATGTTATTTATAAGTATTTTCAATTGTATTCTAGCATTATTAATACCATTTAACACTGTATTATATTATTGAATTAAAATATTTTACACATTATAATATAGTATAATGCATAATGCAATTAAACACATAATTGTGATATTTAACAATAAAATAATAATATTGATATTTATTATTAAAATAATAATATTGATATTTATTATTAAAATAATAATAATAATAATAAAAATAATAATAATACCTTAATTTTTAATTTCAATGTTTTTTTAGTTATTGATGTTTATTCATTATTTAAAAAAATTTTTTCTTTTCTTGTACTACGTCATGTAATTTTAATATATAAAAAATTTTAATAATTAAAGTTTTATTTCATAAACATATTTGAGAGATAATAATATAAATAAGAACCAAATGATCATAAATTTATTTATTATTATGTTAATATTTTTTTTAAATAAAATTTAATTATTTGACAAAAAAAGTATTATTATTTAATTATATATTGTCAACATTTTTTGTTTTCATTTTTTATTGTATAAATAATAACTTTTAATAAATAATATATAATTCTATATTTTTATTAATATTACTTTTTTTAAATTTTTTAAAAATTTACATATTTATTTTTCTTGGTATTATATAATATTTTATTTTTTGAGTAATAATTTAAATTTAATATTAATCATTATTTTAAAATTTCATCTTATATAGTTATATTGAATATTAAAAATAAATATTTTATACTTTATTATTTCTATTTTGTTATTATTTTAACAATACATATTAAAATCAATAATAATATTAATGTACCGTAAAAATAGGAGTAAATTATTTCATTTTTGATAAACGAGATAATTGTATATATTATTTTTTAATTAAATTTAAAATTATTTTCAAATATTATAAATAATATATAATAAAAAATTAAGAATTTGTTTCAAAATTATGAATACTATATTGATATAGTAAAGATAATATTTATTAAAACAATAGTATTAATTTTATATAAAGTATATAAATATTTTTTTTATATAATTTATTTAAATTTTTGAAATAAAATAATAAAAAATTAAAAATAAAATAAAATTTTTTAATCTCATTATTATTTTTTTGGGATACCTTACTAAATTAAATTATAAAATTGTTAACTTTTGTATTTTTCAATTTTATTTAGATATATAATTAAATATTTAATTCAAAAAATAAATTAAAATAAATGAAATGAAATGAAAAGGAACCCATATTACACTATAAAATATTATAGTACATCTTAGCCATACCATTAAATATCTTATATATAATTTCTTTAATATAAAATTATTTATTAAAAAATATAATTATGATTCACATATTAATTTAAAATAATAAGATGAATAATAGCTATCATCAAAATTTACAATATATTTTTAATATCATATTATCATTTTTGATAAACGAGATAATTGTATTTATTATTTAATAAATAAATTTTATATTATTTTCAAATATTATATATAATATATAATAAAAAATTAAGAATTTGTTTCAAAATTATGAATACTATATTGATATAGTAAAAATAATATTTTTTAAACCAATAGTATTAATTCTTTAAAAAGTATCTAAAATTTTATTTATATAATTTATTTATATTTTTGAAATAAAAAAATAAAAAAATAATAATAAAAAATTATTTAATTTTATTATTATTTTTTTTTGGGATACCTTTTTAAATTAATTTATTAAATTGTTTACTTTTGCATTTTACAATTTCATTTAGATATATAATTAATTATTTAGTTTAAAAAATAAATTGAAATAAATGAAATGAAATGAAAAGGAACCCATATTACTCAATAAAATATTATAGTACATCTTAGCCATACCATTAAATATCTTATATATAATTACTTTAATATAAAATTATTTATTAAAAAATATACATATGAATCTTTATTAATTTAAAATAATAAGATGAGTAATAGCAATCATTAAAATTTACCAAATATTATTGACATTATATTATCAAGAATTTAATATTTTTATTTTATATTTAAATTAATTAATGTAATTTAATATAAATTTATATATATATGTATATATATGTATATATATATATTTTAATATTAATAATAAACTTTCTTTTATAAAAAAAGTATAAAAGGTAAAAAAATTAATCTTTAAATTATTTTTAATTCTTATAATATATATATATATAAAAGTTTCTTTTTATTACAGTATTCTATTATAAGTTTTACTTTATATCGATCTTTTTTTTTTTTTTTTTTTGTTTATAAATAAGAATATATTATACATCATGAAATTAATAAAATTTATTTCATTAGCTTCTTCTTTTGTATCTTTTTCTTTGGCTCAAAACTTTTGTAATAATGCTTATCATTCTGGTTCAAAAGTAGATATTGATACTTATAGTAGTAATCAAATTGGTAGCATTGGTGGAAAAAGTTATGCTATGTGGGCCGATTCAGGTTATAATACTGCAACTTTCTATTCTGATGGTTCATTTTCATGTAAATTCTATCAAGCCATGGATTATTTATGTCGAAGTGGTCTTTCTTTTGACAGTACCAAAACTCATAATCAAATTGGTCATCTCTATGCAGATTATAAAGTAATTAAAGGAGGAGTTTCAGGTGTTAATTATTCATTTATTGGAGTTTATGGTTGGAGTAGAAATCCATTAGTTGAATATTACATTGTTGATAATTGGCTTAGTGATTATCGTCCAGGAGATTGGGTTGGTAATGTGAAACATGGTAATTATGTGATTGATGGCGCTTATTACACGGTTTATGAAAATACTCGTTATGGACCTTCTATTGATGGTGATACAACTTTTAAACAATTCTTTAGTATTCGTGACAATCCTAAAAGTTGTGGTACCATTGATATTACAGCCCATTTTAATCAATGGGAAAGACTTGGAATGAGATTAGGTAATTTATATGAAGCCAAAATTTTAGGAGAAGCGGGTAGTACTGGATCCGGAGCTAGTGGATCCGTTGATTTCCCTTATGCCAATGTTTACATAAAATAAGAACTTTTGTAATAATAAAAACAATGATAAAAAAAATAATAATATTAAAAAAAAATTATAAAATATATGTATATATATAAATTGTATATTATATCGTTGTATCTTATATTGATATATATGAGTATTAAACTTTTTTTTTTAAATATTATAAAAAGTAATTAAAAAAACGATATTGAAGAATTACCAAATAAATAAATAAATATATTTTATATTGTATATTATTAAAGTTTATAATTAAAATAAATTATACTATATCAATTTTTTATAATTATATAAAATATAAATTTTAATAAATATAATTTTATATAAAAGAATTTTTAAATATAAATAAATAAAAAATGAATAAAGGCAACAACGATAATATTAATATTAATTAATTAATCTAAAAATATATAAATCATAATTTTAATAATGTAATTGAATAAATAATTGTTAAATATTAATTTTTGTTTATATTTCAAAATAGTTATTATAATTTTATATTCATTGATATATAATTAATATTTACTAATATTAGCCTTAATACTCCGTAATATAATAATATTTTTTTAAAAAAAAATAATATTCAAATGTGTAATCTAATTTCTTTAATAATAATTAAATATATATATATATATATATATATATTTTTTTTTTAACGACCGTACAGGATTTCTCCCCAGCTGTACATCCGTAGACACATAAAAAAATATATATATATTTAAATTTTTTTATTTATTAAAACTTAATTTTTTTTTTTTTTTTTTTTTTTTTTTTTTTTTAATTAAAAAATTTAATAATTATATTTTTATATATTTTACATTTTTTTTTTTAATATGTTGAATTTTAATTTATTAATTAAAGTATATTTAATATCAGAAAATTATACAAAATATTTTATTAATTTTAATAAATAATTAAATTTATAATATTACAAAGATACAATAATAATAATGTTATGTTAGATATAACATTAAAATCAGAAATGATATTTATATTTTACAATGGGTTTATTTAATTATTTTATTGTTTTACATTAAGAAAGACTTTCTTCATTTAAGAATATGTCATTACATGTTATTTATAAGTATTTTCAATTGTATTCTAGCATTATTAATACCATTTAACACTGTATTATATTATTGAATTAAAATATTTTACACATTATAATATAGTATAATGCATAATGCAATTAAACACATAATTGTGATATTTAACAATAAAATAATAATATTGATATTTATTATTAAAATAATAATATTGATATTTATTATTAAAATAATAATAATAATAATAAAAATAATAATAATACCTTAATTTTTAATTTCAATGTTTTTTTAGTTATTGATGTTTATTCATTATTTAAAAAAATTTTTTCTTTTCTTGTACTACGTCATGTAATTTTAATATATAAAAAATTTTAATAATTAAAGTTTTATTTCATAAACATATTTGAGAGATAATAATATAAATAAGAACCAAATGATCATAAATTTATTTATTATTATGTTAATATTTTTTTTAAATAAAATTTAATTATTTGACAAAAAAAGTATTATTATTTAATTATATATTGTCAACATTTTTTGTTTTCATTTTTTATTGTATAAATAATAACTTTTAATAAATAATATATAATTCTATATTTTTATTAATATTACTTTTTTTAAATTTTTTAAAAATTTACATATTTATTTTTCTTGGTATTATATAATATTTTATTTTTTGAGTAATAATTTAAATTTAATATTAATCATTATTTTAAAATTTCATCTTATATAGTTATATTGAATATTAAAAATAAATATTTTATACTTTATTATTTCTATTTTGTTATTATTTTAACAATACATATTAAAATCAATAATAATATTAATGTACCGTAAAAATAGGAGTAAATTATTTCATTTTTGATAAACGAGATAATTGTATATATTATTTTTTAATTAAATTTAAAATTATTTTCAAATATTATAAATAATATATAATAAAAAATTAAGAATTTGTTTCAAAATTATGAATACTATATTGATATAGTAAAGATAATATTTATTAAAACAATAGTATTAATTTTATATAAAGTATATAAATATTTTTTTTATATAATTTATTTAAATTTTTGAAATAAAATAATAAAAAATTAAAAATAAAATAAAATTTTTTAATCTCATTATTATTTTTTTGGGATACCTTACTAAATTAAATTATAAAATTGTTAACTTTTGTATTTTTCAATTTTATTTAGATATATAATTAAATATTTAATTCAAAAAATAAATTAAAATAAATGAAATGAAATGAAAAGGAACCCATATTACACTATAAAATATTATAGTACATCTTAGCCATACCATTAAATATCTTATATATAATTTCTTTAATATAAAATTATTTATTAAAAAATATAATTATGATTCACATATTAATTTAAAATAATAAGATGAATAATAGCTATCATCAAAATTTACAATATATTTTTAATATCATATTATCATTTTTGATAAACGAGATAATTGTATTTATTATTTAATAAATAAATTTTATATTATTTTCAAATATTATATATAATATATAATAAAAAATTAAGAATTTGTTTCAAAATTATGAATACTATATTGATATAGTAAAAATAATATTTTTTAAACCAATAGTATTAATTCTTTAAAAAGTATCTAAAATTTTATTTATATAATTTATTTATATTTTTGAAATAAAAAAATAAAAAAATAATAATAAAAAATTATTTAATTTTATTATTATTTTTTTTTGGGATACCTTTTTAAATTAATTTATTAAATTGTTTACTTTTGCATTTTACAATTTCATTTAGATATATAATTAATTATTTAGTTTAAAAAATAAATTGAAATAAATGAAATGAAATGAAAAGGAACCCATATTACTCAATAAAATATTATAGTACATCTTAGCCATACCATTAAATATCTTATATATAATTACTTTAATATAAAATTATTTATTAAAAAATATACATATGAATCTTTATTAATTTAAAATAATAAGATGAGTAATAGCAATCATTAAAATTTACCAAATATTATTGACATTATATTATCAAGAATTTAATATTTTTATTTTATATTTAAATTAATTAATGTAATTTAATATAAATTTATATATATATGTATATATATGTATATATATATTTTAATATTAATAATAAACTTTCTTTTATAAAAAAAGTATAAAAGGTAAAAAAATTATTCTTTAAATTATTTTTAATTCTCATAATATATATATATATATATAAAAGTTTCTTTTTATTACAGTATTCTATTATAAGTTTTACTTTATATCGATCTTTTTTTTTTTTTTATTTATAAATAAGAATATATTATACATCATGAAATTATTAAAATTTATTTCATTAGCTTCTTCTTTTGTATCTTTTTCTTTGGCTCAAAACTTTTGCAATAATGCTTATCATTCCGGTTCAAAGGTAGATATTGATACTTATAGTAGTAATCAAATTGGTAGCATTGGTGGAAAAAGTTATGCTATGTGGGCTGATTCAGGTTATAATACTGCAACTTTCTATTCTGATGGTTCATTTTCATGTAAATTCTATCAAGCCATGGATTATTTATGTCGAAGTGGTCTTTCTTTTGACAGTACCAAAACTCATAATCAAATTGGTCATCTCTATGCAGATTATAAAGTAATTAAAGGAGGAGTTTCAGGTGTTAATTATTCATTTATTGGAGTTTATGGTTGGAGTAGATATCCATTAGTTGAATATTACATTGTTGATAATTGGCTTAGTGATTATCGTCCAGGAGATTGGGTTGGTAATGTGAAACATGGTAATTATGTAATTGATGGCGCTTATTACACGGTTTATGAAAATACTCGTTATGGACCTTCTATTGATGGTGATACAACTTTTAAACAATTCTTTAGTATTCGTGACAATCCTAAAAGTTGTGGTACCATTGATATTACAGCCCATTTCAATCAATGGGAAAGACTTGGAATGAGATTAGGTAATTTATATGAAGCCAAAATTTTAGGAGAAGCGGGTAGTACTGGATCCGGAGCTAGTGGATCCGTTGATTTCCCTTATGCCAATGTTTACATAAAATAAGAACTTTTGTAATAATAAAAACAATGATAAAAATAATAACAATATTAAAAATAAATTTATAAAATATATATATATATAAATTGTATATTATATCGTTGTATCTTATATTGATATATATGAGTATTAAACTTTTTTTTTAAATATTAAAATAATTAAAAAAACAATATTGAAGAATTACTAAATAAACAATTAAATAAATATATTTTATATTGTATATTATTAATATTTTTTATTAAAATAAATTATACTATATCAATTTTTTATTATTTCATAAATTATAATATTTACTAATTATAATTTTATGTACAAGAATTTTTCAATATAAATAAAAATAAATAAAAAAAAAATGAATAAAGTCAACAACGTTAATATTAATATTAATTAATAATTAATCTAAAAATATATAAATCATAATTTTAATAATGTAATTGAATAAATAATTGTTAATTATTATTTTTTGTTTATATTTCAAAATAATTATTATAATTTTATATTCATTGATATATAATTAATATTTACTAATATTAGCCTCAATACTACATCATATAATAATTTTTTTTTAAAAAAAAAAAAAAAAAAAAAAAAAAAAAAAAAAAAATTATTAAAATTCCTTTAAAAATAATTAGCAATATAAAATTTTAATTTGATATTAAAAAAAAAAAAAAAAAAAAATACTTTAATCATTAAAAATAGTTTTTCAATAGATTTGGAGAAAATATAATATAAATACTATTTTTATTAAATAAAACCAAATGACCAAAAATTTTATTGATTATATATTATATTTCTTTTTACATAAAATTTTTTTTTATTTATTTTGAACTAAAAATATTATTTAATTATATATTTATCATAATCATTCTTTTTATTAGAAAATATGATTAATAAAATTATATATATATATATATATATACTTTTTTTTTTTTTTTTAATGTATAATAAATAAATTTTAATAAATAAAATAATATTAATATTTTGGTTAGTACCGTTCATTTAAATTTTTAAAAATTCTTTGTATTTTATTTTTTTATTTTAATTTTTTTGATTTATTGATATATAATAAAATTTTAGAAAATATCCTCTGAGGGTAGTATAACAAATACAATAACCCAATAGTATCTTTCAATGCCTTAACTATTTTACTATTTCTTTAAATATTTACTGAAATCCGAAGTCATCATAGAAGCTTCTTTTTTTTTTTTTTTTTTTTTTTTTATTCTTTTTTCATAAATTGACTCTCTTACTTCGTAGAAATGAAAGATCAATTATTATTTCTTTTAAAATAATAATTATTTATATATTTGTTTAGGATTGTATAGAATATCTTAAAAATGTATGGCTTTATTTTAAAAATCTTTATACGCCACATTGTTAAATGCACAATTGTGAAATGCAGGATCCCCTTATTTTATTATTTTAATTATATTTTTTTTGATAAAAAATGATCAAGTATTGTAAAAAAGTTTTTAAAAAATATATATATATAAAAACAAATACAGAATGTATACAAATCATCAAAACGCATTACATAATATAAATTATGTAAATTGTAGTACTCTGTACTAACATATAAGGTTTCTGAATCGAATCCATGACTACTCCCTGAATTTATATGGAGAAATTTTCATCCTTCCAGGGTGTTTTTCACTATATATGAAATTGGATGTTTGCTCGTCATGTCAAAGTATTCTTGTTGCTTGACTATGTAATTGCTAGTTCAAAGAGCATTTGATCTGTTCTTCCTTCGACGATAATGATTTAAGACATCATTTTTTTAAAAAAAAGTCTGTCGTATGAAGCGGCATATAAGGAATGACTTTCATTTTAGCCTTGCTTTAGAGAGAGGTCCGTTTCAAGGCGGAAAAGGAAGAACAAAGAATTCAATGAAAGTAATACAAATCTAAAAAAAAAAAAAAAAAAAAAAAAAAGGTATATTAATAATTATAATAATTTTTTTTTATTGTGATAAGTTGGTTACACAATAGGTTTGTAATACATTGAATAATAATTTGTTTTTTTTCTGTTTTTTTTTTTTTTTATAAAAAAATTGGTTTTATTAATTTTTATTAAATATAAAATATTATTAGTTATTTATTAGTTATTGTAATGTTTCGAATTACTTATTGTCTAATTGATTAATAAAAGCACAATGAAAAATTATTTTTTAATTAACACATATTTAGTCTTCTTGGATAAAAAGGCTTATGATTCATTACACTATTTTTAACATTTTAAATAAATTATTTTATCTCGATATTCGTGATAATAACTTTAATTTTCTTTCTAATATACATTTATCTTCTAAAGCTCGTACTCGTTTTTCTTATCTACTTTAAGATGAGTTTAACGTTCAATTGTAATAGATCATCTTATAAATATGAGGTCAGTAATGGAAATAAAAATTGCTGTGGAGGTTTATTTGAAGATGATATTGTTTTAATTGCATCCAATAAAGTAAAAATGACTTCACTTTTTCATCATGTCTTTAAATGAGTTAAAAAGAAGAAAGTGTCATTTCAAATTAAATAAATATGTAACTATGATAATAAAACTTTTTAGCTTTGTTCAATCTCATTCTTTTAAAGATCCAACTTTCCATCTTGGTATGGACTCTATTCCTAAGATTTCATGTTATATTTATCTCGTAATTTCTATTTAGCGATGATCTATCATTTCAACCTTGTATTTCTAATATTCAATCTAAAGTGAAGAAATCTCCATTCTTATTTTTCAATTTTCTTATGAATAATAAGGTACTAATAATTTAACTATCTACTTTATAGATGTGACTTCTTTGTTTTTTTTTTTTTATTAAATATTTTTTTGGTAGAAATGATCATGATTAGTTTTATAACATTAAAATATCCTTTAAATTTCTTTTACTTTTATTGTATTGAATTAACTTTTATTTTTTATTAAATATCATTTTTAATATTTTTTTTTTGAGATATTATATATATATATATATTTTACTTTAGTATATTTACTATGTTTTTTTTTTTTTTTTTTTTTTTTTTTTTACATTTATAATACATATAATATATTAAAATTTTATTAATTAATAAATAAAGTAATGGAAGTGTATTCTCTTCCTAGGAGTCTAAAAAAATAATTTTTTTTTTATATTAATGATTGATATAACCTTGATTCGAGGAAGTATTGTGAAGGAAGAGTGAAGCATTTCGCCAGGTTACTTTTGAAAGCATTTGATGTATTATAAAATAATACATTTCTCCAAATGAAAATTATTAAATAAATAAATAGATAAATTTGTTAAAAGAACAAAATTAGATGACACTCAAATTTTATTAAAAAGATATTTAAGAGTTTTGTTAAAGACATGTTTTTTAATTTAATATATTTTATTATCGCATTCTATTTTTTTTTATATATATTATTATGGTTATATCTATATTTTTTTAAAAACAAAATATATCCTTTTGTATTTATATTTTTTTATACAATGAAATAATTTCATTATTTATATTAATTTATATTTTATTTTAATTTATTTATTGTATGACGAATCATTATTTTTAACATTCCCCCAAAAATCTAACTAAAAAAAACTTAATAATAAGAAAAAAAGTTAGATTTTAAACATTCACTTAAAGATTATGATGAAACTTTTTTTAAAAAAAAAAAACTCAAAAATGAGAAAAAAAAATTCATATTAATATTTCGATAATATAGAGTCTCTAAATTTATTCATAAGAGTGTTGTTTAAATATTTAGTAAACCCATCTGCTAAGTTATCTTTGGATTTAATATATTTTAGTTTTATTAGTTGTTTATTAACTAAATCTCTGACATGGTGGTATCGGATATCTATGTGTTTTGATTTTGGATTGATTGATTGATTTTCACTATTGTAAATTGTTGCTTTGTTGTCTACATAAATTGTGATGTTGTTTGATTTTATATTTAGTTCATTTAAAAAGTTTCTATACTAAAGTGTGTGCTTTGCACATTCACTTAAGCTGTAATATTCCGCTTCTGTTGTAGAAGTGGAAACACAATGTTGTAACTTTGAGAACCAACTTGTTGGAGTGTTTCCCATCATTATAAGAAAACCAGATGTTGATTTTCTTGTGCCAGGATCACCAGCATAGTCGGCGTCTACATAAACTTTTAAACTCATTCCTTTTTCAATTTTAATTCCATAATTCCTTGTGTATTTTAAATATCTAAATATTCTTATCACATTGCTCCAATCTTCCAATGTTGGTTTACTGGACTTCCTAGAAGCTTTACTGACTGCAAATAATATATCAGAACGCGTACAGATTGCTAAATATAATAAGCTCCCGACTGCACTTCTATATTTTGTATCATCGAAAGGTTTATTTCTTAATTCTGGATTTGTTTAATATTAAAATTGTTTTGTACGGCTAACACGGTTATTATTCGGATTGTGTCTTGTTTGAGAGTTAGAGCGAAGGTTTCCTTATAATCCACTCCGTATTCTTGAGTATATTCTTTAGCAACGAGTCTAGCCTTTCTCTTTGTAATGTTGCCATTTGGATCTCTCTTATATTTGAAAACCCAACGTGATGAAATAACATTGGATCCATTGGGTACTGATTTTACTATTGTATAAACATTAAGTTTTCTCATATTGTTTAGTTCTTCTTTTACCGAATTTAACCATTGTATTTTATCGTTTAATTTGAATATATCTCTATAATTGTATGGTTCAACTAGATTATTTGTTTTTGAGTTTGGTGTTTTCGTATTGTTAATCTTTTTTCGTTTTATTATTGTATTATTTTGTTTATTTAATTTTCTTTTATTATTGTAATTATTTTTGTTGTCAATATTAATGTATATGTTACTGTCGTCGTTGTTGTTGATAATGTTATTGATATTATTGTTGGTATTATTGTTGGTGTTATTTTTGGTTTTATTTTTGGTTTTATTGTTGATATTGTTGCTAATATTATTATTCATATTATTATTTCTTGTATTGTCAGGTATGTGAAAAATTTGATTATTATTTGCTATGTTGTTATTCATTTTATTTTCTTTTGATTTTATATTAATATCCGATTTATTATCTAAGTAAATTGATTGATTGCTATGTGGATATTGTTTTAAAAATTTTATATGACTGCTCTCCCTGAATTCGTTATTGGTAGGGAAGTGATATAAAAGCAGATTTCCGGGTTCGTTTTCCATGAATTCAACAGTACGGGCGGTAACAATTTTGTTATATATTAAATAGAAAATTTTATATGCATTAGTATTATTGCAGTAACCAATAAAGACACCAGGATGGGCGTTGTTGTCGAATTTCGACCGAAGTTCTTTTGGAACATAAAAGTACACACGGCATCCAAAAACACGAAATATATTATAATTAACGGATTTTTTGTAAAGTATCTCGTAAGGGACTTTGTTTTCATTGCCTTGATGAGGGAGTCTATTATGGATAAAGTTAACTGTATCTACTGCGTACTCCCAAAAATGGCGACTAAGTTTCGCTTCATTTAACAGAGCTTTTGCAGAAGAGATAAGGATACCATTAAGTCTTTCGACTTTTCCATTTTGGGAAGGATTATATGGAACTGTGAAGTTATGGATTATTCCATTCTCTTGACAAAATGTTTGGAAATTAGTATTGCTAAATTCTTTACCATTATCTGACTTGATTGATTTGACGTTAATATTAAATGTATTATATATGTTGTTGTGCCAGATAATAAATTTGTTGAATATGTCTGTTTTATTTTCAGAAAATATAACCCATGCAAAGCGAGAAAAATCATCAAGGATGGATAGAAAATATTTATTATTGTTAATAGAGGGTGTGATCGGACCAACCAAATCTAAATGTATTAGATCAAATATTTGATTAGTTTTATTAGTTGAAAGTTTGTAGGGTTTATTTTTCATTTTTGAATTAATGCAAATGGAACATTTGTTATTTTTAATGTTGATGTTGCTTAATTTGTCTTTAATTTTTGAAATATCATAGTGGCCAAGACGTCTATGCCACAGGTTCATCATTTTATAATTGTTGATTTTCACTTTGTTGATTTCATATTTATTGTTTTGATTATCATATGTAAATTTAGATGGGTTTTTTGAGATAAAAAGTTTAAAAATGTTTTTGTTGTCCGATATTGAATTATAAATTCTTTTTCCATCTTCATTATAAATGATAGCTTGAGTTGAATTATTATTGTTGTTGAATATTATTTTGTAATTTTGTTTAATCAATTGATTTATTGATATTAGGTTTCTTTTGATAAATTTTAAGTAAAAAACATCCTTTAGGATAAATTTATGTTCGTCTATGTAACCAACAAAGTCTCCAATATAACTTGAACGTATTTCTTTTCCATCGGCAAGTATAATATTTGTGTTGTACTTTTTGAGGTTGATAAGGGAATTAATATCATTGGTAGTGCTTATTGAAGCACCAGAATCGAGGATCCAAATCATGAAATTGTTATTATTTATTTCTCATGTTAATTTGTTGTAATTATTATCAGTCTCGATGCTATTAATTTCTATTGCACTTTCCGAGTTATAATCTTTTATAAAATCCTCTTGATAATTATCTTTGTAATTATTAGAAGCATCTATTGAATATACTGGTTTGTTGCTTGAAGGGTTAGGATTACATTTTCTTTCTTTGTTTTTGTTTAATTTATTTTTACCAAACCTTTTAGTTTTACTTCTTTTGTTTTTGAAACACTCTTTTTGATAATGGCCGTATTTTCCACAAAGAAAGCATCTTCCATTCCTTCTTCGTCTTAATTTGTGGTTTAATTTATTATGGATATGGTTGTTTTTGGTTTGAAGGTTGAAAACTTTTTTTGGCTTTAATTCTAGTATCTCTTTTTCTTTTAACCTCGAATATACGATATCCGGAATCAGTCTTTTCACATAGGCACAGCATTCTTTCCAATTATTATTAAACTGAAAAACATTGATCCATTTTAAATCTTCTGGAAGGGCCCTGGCTAAGATTCCTACCTTTACATTGTCTGCCATTGTGGAATCTATATTCTCTAATTCCTCTATCATGTTTTGGAGGTTTGCGATAAAAATATAAATATCATCCTCCATATTGAACTTTAATAAATTTAGTTTTTGTTTTAGGATCATCTTTTTATGTTCAACGCCTAAAGTGAAAGACTCTTGAAGAAATTGTCACATTTGGTAGGCGGTTTTGTTGTGGCTCTTAAGTAGTGCTTTTGTTTTCTCGCCGAGACTGTTGGTAATGATCCACTTGACGAGAATATCTTTCTTTATGTCTTCCTTAGTAGTGTTTGGAGCATACACTAAAGACCCATCAAAGTTGTCTATTATATAGTTTTCTATATTGTCCGTGATATCGCGCCCTTAGGGTTTGACACCCACTCTTTCCAAATTTTAATAACTTTTTATTTATTATAATTAGAATATTAAAGAAATTACTACTGTTTATCGGTTAAACAATTGAACCGATAAAACTAGAAAAATCTATTTTATTAATATTTTTTATTATTTTTTATCTAAGATTCATTTTCTAGAAAGAAAACTCGTTTTCTTTAATTTTCTTTAATTTTCTTTAATTTTCTTTTATTTCTAATAATTACTAATAACAACTGATAACTTAAAATAATTAATTTTCCTGAAAAACTATAAAAAGGTGTAAAATTTCATAATAAAAAATTTTTACTTGTGCTTTTATTAATTAATTTTAAAGTAATTTAAAATATTACAATGATTAATTAACAAAATAATAATTTACATTTTTTACTAATAAAAAAACTTATTTTAATAAAACATATTTTGAATTACTTTAGTGTCGAGAACCTTTTGTGTAAAAAACCTTAACAATCTTAAGTAACATTAAGATTTGTTACAATACATTATAAATGATATTATTTATATGATTAATTTTATTGTATTGGTTCGTTATATTGTTAGTATTAATGATAACAATTTTATAATTAAAATTCTATTTTTAGTGCTTTTATTTATATTAAAATATTATTATATTGAACGATTTATATTATTATTTCCCTTTTTAATTTATTATTTAATTTGAAGTTTATATTTTTTTGTTTAAATGTCTATTTTTAGTTTAATTTCATACTCCTTTAATTTATAACCTTCAGCTTAAACATTAATAGCTGACCTTGGATATTATTTATTTCTTTATTTTATCCTTCAGCTTAAAATTATAGAGCTGACTTTATTTTTTTTTTTTATTCTTTCTTTATATGCATTTTAGCTTAAATGTGAAAAACATTATTTGTTTATTTTTGTTTCCTTTATCTTTTAAACTTCAGCTTAAATATTATAGCTGACTTATCTTTACTATGTTTTATTTATTTTATTTTATTATTATTTTTTTTTACTTTTTTTTTATGATTTTTATCTTTCAATGATTTATGTGTTTTTAATATTCAATACTTATCCGTTTGAAGAATTACTGTTTATTTATAATTTTCAAAATTGAGTAATTTCTCATGTGTATATGTTCAAAGAATAGAAAAATAAAAAAAAATTAGTATTTGTAAGATATTGTTTATATATTTATTTATTTATGTTTATTTATTAATAGGCAAGTATAATGAAAATTTAAAACTTAACTTTTATGAAATTCTCAATCGTTATGACTGAGACTCTTAATCTGTTAAAAGAACAAAATTAGATGACACTCAAATTTTATTAAAAAGATATTTAAGAGTTTTGTTAAAGACATGTTTTTTAATTTAATATATTTTATTATCGCATTCTATTTTTTTTATATATATTATTATGGTTATATCTATATTTTTTTAAAAACAAAATTTATCCTTTTGTATTTATATTTTTTTTATACAATGAAATTATTTCATTATTTATATTAATTTATATTTTATTTTAATTTATTTATTGTATGACGAATCATTATTTTTAACAAAATTAAATATTACAACTAATGATGTATTTAAGCCACTTAATTTTATTAAAATTTTAATGAATAATAATTAATTAATTAAATAAATAAAATTACAATTCTCAAAAATTTTCAAACACGTAATCTTATGTGGGGCGTATATCTAATTGTATCATAGTTTTGTGACTTTTTTCTACAATATTTTAAAAGCCATATATTCACAATATGGCGTGAATAATAAATGTGGTGATATTTTATGACGAAATATTATAAGCCACCAAAAATTTGGCGAAATTCAACTGGACGAAATTCAACTTTTGGCGAAATACAACACTTCAATAAATAATAATTAGGTTAGGTATTTCTATTTAACATTAAAAAATAAAATAAAAATAAGAAATAAGAAAACTTTTTTTTTAAATATTGAAAAATATAATAAAATAAAAATAAATACACATTTTATTTTTTAATGCTTAAAAAATAAAATAAAAATAAAAAAAAAAAAAAAAAAAAAGACATAAGAAAACTTTTTTTTTTAAACATTAAAAAATAAAATAAAAATAAATAAAAATTTATTTTTTAAGCATTAAAAAATAAAAAAAATAAAATAAAATAAAAAATAAAAAATAAAAATAAAAATAAATAAATAAAATAGTAAATAAAGAAATAATAAATAATTAATAATTAAATAATTATTTAAATAATTATATAATTAATTGAAAAAAGGTTTATTGTTTTAAATATTAAATAAAAAAAAAGTTTCAAAGCATTTAAAAATATATTTATTGAAATATTTTATTAAAAAATTTTAATTATCAATAGAAGACAATATAGAAATTGAAATAAGTGAAACAAATCGAGGAAATGAACAAATTATTATTAATAAAAAACACAAATTTAATTTTTCATTTCAAAGGAAAGATAAATCAAAAATTTATAGATACACTGAATATAAGACTTTAAATAAATGTAAATCTTTAATTATTTTAAATGATAAAAAGGAGGTTTTAAAATATGAAAGTTTACATAACCATCTCGAAATAGAAATTGATGTGTCTATATCAGTAGCAAAGCATAAAATTAAGGAAGAAATTAAGAAAAATTCAATTCCTATGGATATAAAACCTAAACATATATTTAATGCCGTTTCTCAAAAAATGGGACTTATATGTCCCGAATATAGTGCAATTAGATCCCAAATAATAAGAAATATAAATAAACAATTTCCTCCAAACATAAAAAGTTTTGATGATATTCCCATTGAATCAAAATATTATAAAACGAAAAGAAATGAAAATTTTATGATATTTAAAAATACTGATCTAATAATCTTTCAATCACCATTCCAAGCATATATATTTTCGAATTATCATAAAAATATATTTGCGGACGGTACATTTTATGCAGCACCGAAATTTAGTTATCAGTTTTTTATAACAAGAATTTATGTTGGGGAATTTAATATGCTTTACACTATTTCCATTTCTATATTAAAAAATAAAAAACAATCTACATATGAAACATTATTTAAAGAAATAAAAAAAAATGATAATAAATTTAGGAGTAATACATTAATTACTACAATTAATTTTCATTGTGATTTTGAACAAGGTATATCTAATGCCGCCAAAAAAGTTTTTTCCAATATAAATATTAAATATTGTGTTTGGCATTACAAAAGATCATTAGAAAAACAAAAAAATATATTATGTTATCATGAAGTGAAGAATAATAATGATGTATATATTTATTATAAAGCTATTTCGAACTTACCGTTTATAAACCCTAACTATATATTTGATATTTATATTATAATAAAAAGAATTTGTCAAAAAAAAAAAAGTATAATAATTTTCTACAATTTTTAGAATATTTTAATAAAAATTATTTACTTATGTATAATGTTAATAATTGGAATTATTATGAAAATATAGAGCATTTAACAAACAATGCATCAGAATCTTATAATAGCTACTTAAATAATATATTTCCAAATAAACCTTTATTTTATAAATTAATATATATATTAAAAGAAGAAGAAAACTTATCTTATAATGATTACCTAAGGAGAACTAAAGGAAATTGGAAAAAAAAAAAAAGCAAAAAATATTTAGTGCAACTGATGAAATTAAAATTTTAATTGAAAATTACAAAAGTAAGGAAATAAATTTATTTTATAATGGATGCAACAGAAATGAATTAGTTAAATTATGGAAAGATTGTTTAATTGATTTAAACGATATAAATATTAATTTAAAATAAATAATCTTAATTTAAAAAAAATGCTAGAAAAATACAAATTTATTTATTTTAAATTTATATTTATAATCGTTTAAATAATAATTAAATAATCTTAATTTAAAAAAATGCTAGAAAAATACAAATTTATTTACTTATTGTGTTTATTTAATAATATTAATAGAAATTATCTTTTAGTTATTTTTATTAAGTAATTTATAACTAAAACCGATTTATTTGATACTAGTTAAAATTTTATTAATATCAATATCAATATTATATTATTATAAAATTTATTAATATCAATATACTTTTCAAAATTAATTATATTATTAAAAATATTAAATTCAATAAAAGATTTTTATTATTTTATTAAAATTCTAATTCTTATTATTATATTTTAATAATAATTGATTCATATTGATCAAACATTATAAATATTACTATGCAAATAATTAATTATTTTAATAGGATCAATTATTCAACTCTTATTGTTTTAATTTTTAATTCTTATATTATTTAAATTAATATATATACATCGTTTATGAAAATATGAATTATAAATAATTAAAATTATTTACTTTTCATTTAATTTTTTTTATTTACTATAATAAAATATAATAATTAAAAGACAAACGTTATTATAACTAAATTTTTTTTTTTAGAAAAATAAATGAAAAAAAATTAAAATATATATATATATATATATATAAAATAATTATTATATTTTTATTTTATTTTAATTAAATTTTATTTTATATTTACTTCACCTATACTTTATTATTTAATATTTTTATATATGTTAAACATATATATATATTTATATGGTTTATATATTATCTTAATTTTTAAAAAAAAAAAATAATATTTAGTTTAATAATAAATTTAAAATTAATCTATAAAAAATCTATTTTTTATTTATTTAACCACGCCAACACCAATCATATTCAGTAAGACAGTATTTACCAACTATATCATAAACATGAGCATCATGATTAATATAACTTCTCCATGAAAATCCACCTCTTGTGTTATTTGGTGTGTAATAACATCCATTTTTGGTACTTATATGTCTAGTAATCCATTTACATTTATCTGGATTTTTATATTGTGTATCTCTAAGATATGCTCCAACAGGAATTTCTCTATAATTAGCTACTGAATTACGGAGGAAACAGTCATAAAATCCACGATTACTATTTTTTATAATACCATAACCTTTACATATATATGTATTTTTGCAATCTCTAGAATTAAGGAAATATAGATGAGATATATCTGAATATATAGCTGGTCCAACCAATTTTATACCACAAACATAAGTAATGCATGCAATAACAATTAATAAAGCAGTTAATAATTTTTAAACATTTTAATTTATAAAATTAATACTTTAATATAATTTTATAAAAAAAAACTAATTGTAAACCTATTTATATATTAATTTTTTTTTAATTATTCAATTATGTAATTATATATGTAATTCTGTTGATAATATAAACAAGGTATTAATAATAATTAATAATATTTAAAATAAAATAAAAAAAAATATAATAATTATTTTATATATGTAGTAATTATATATATATTTTTTTATTTAATTTTCTATAAAAAATTTTTTTAGTAATAATAAACGTTTGTCGTCTTAATTATTTTTTATCATTTAAAAATTTTTTTATTCATTTATAATTTATTTATTCATTTATTTATTTATTACATTATAATACGCCATGTTTTCCGAAATGCACTACAACAAAATACAAATTTATGTAATAAAAATTTTCGAAATGACACACCCCCCATTTTGTCAACATGGATTACTCAATGTGGCTTATAAAATATTAAAATAAAGCCATACATTTAATTAATATTATTAAATAATTATTTCAAAAGAAATAATATTATATTCTTTTAAAAAAGAATTATAAAAAAATACTTTCACAATTGAATATTATTTATTTAATTATAAAAAAAAATAAGCTACATACGAAAATATGCCACATTGGAAAATGCACCATTGGGAAATGCACTATCCCCAATTTAATTTTTCAAAGTAAAAAAGTTAAATATTAAAAAAATTTTTTTTTTTCAAATTAATATTAAAATATGGATCATTAAATAAATATTATAAAAAAAAAAAATTTTTTTAAAAAAACATTTATTGAATTTTTATTTATTTATTCATTCATTCATTTATATTATACGCCACTTGGCGAAAAGCAACAATGTGAAATGCAACTATCCCATTGTTGGGATAGGGATTATTTTATTAAATTTTATTAAAGTTTTACTAATTTATTTATTTAATTTTATTATTATTCTTATCTATATTTATTCAAGTAAAAATAATTATGCTTGATTATATATTAAAACCACCCAACAACTTTCTCACACACTTTTCCTAATTCAGAGAAATGTTTTATTTTTTATGTTATTTAGTTACAATTAACCATTTAATTAGTTGTTTATTGTGATTAAAATAAAATATTTAATGAATTTTTTAGTCAAAGTATTATTAAATATTAATAATTATTATTTAAAAGGAAATAGTTAACAGCTATATAATGATAATTATAAAATAATAACTATTATAAAGAAAAAAATAAAATAATAAGAATGTAATTTAAACCATTGATTTATGTTATAAACTTTATTATTAATTATAAGTATAATTAATGTTTAGAATTCGAGCCACACATTAAGAATATTATAAAATCATTTGATTTATGACATTAATTTATGTTGGAATAATAAAAACTATTTTATATTAATTAAGGTTTGAACAGTTGTATTTTATACTAATGACAAAATAAATTTTTGTACTTTAGTAATGAAATTATTAATATTTACTCATCCAAATAATTTCTATTTATATAAATTGATGAGTACATCTCATATAACTTTATATTTCTATTATTATATCACTGTCACCATAAAAATAGAAAAAAAAAAAAAAATTATTTTTAAAAAGTAGTCAAATTGCCAAAAAGTCAAAATACAAATTAATTTCATCCATCCATCATATAAACTTTAGAGAACAGATTATTTTTATTTTATTTTGAATATAACTATTTATGTGCTCTATAGTCATATTTTTCATCTCTTTTGGCTCATTTATTTTAGCATTAAATAAAAGAAAATTAAAATAAATTAAAATATAAAATATAAAATATAATATAATATAAAAAAAAATAATTGTAATTTTTTTATTTTATATATAATCCAAATGTTTTAATTAAATATATTTTATTTATTTATTTATTTATTTATTTATTTATTTATTTATTTATTTATTTATTTATTTATTTATTTATTTCTATTTAATATGTAACTGCCCCAAAATGATCTAAACTCTCTTTGTTACACAACCACTCACTACTTAATGATTTTCTTTTTTTTTTTTTTTTTTCCAAATATTTAATATGATGCAATCTATGGAAGTAAATTAAATCTAAATAATTCATTTATTTAAAATAAATAAAATTTGAAGATTAGAGTAACGCTAATAAAAAAAAATATATAATAAAACATTACACAATAATAATTTCTTTGAATATACTTTCAAAATATTATAGATAAGATTTTAAAAAAAAAAAAAAAAAATAAATAAATTTTATTTATTATTAATATCATCATTTATTAGTAATATTAAACTATTATTTATTTAATTATTTAGTAAACTATTACTTAATAAACTATTATTTAATAAACTATTATTCATTTAATTATTTAATAAACTATTATTATTTAATAAACTATTATTTAATAAACTATTATTTATTTAATTATTTTTTATTATTTAATAAACTTTTATTTATTTAATTATTTATTATTTATTTAATTATTTATTATTTATTTAACTATTCTTATCTTCAAAATTATAATTATTATTATTTTTTGAGTTATTTGTATATGATTCATTAAATATTATTATTATTATTTTTTTTTTTTTTTGTGTTTTTATCTTATCTGTTTCATATTTATTTAAATTTTTGATAAAAATAAAATTAATAGAATGGAGAAATACAGTATAAAATGATTATCCAAATAAAAAATATCTTCTTCAATAAAAACTTTTAAATATATATATATATATATATTTATTTGGATATTTAAAAAAAAAAAATTATTTAAAATAAAATAACAAAAAAAAAAAAATAAAAATAATTTAATTTAATTTCTTTGAAAGCAGCAAAAATATATTTCATATCAAAATGAAATTATTTAATATACATAGTATTCTATTATTTATTTTTATAACATGGGTTACCTGTAACCCAATTGTCAATACTGAAGAAAAAAACTTGGAAAAAAGAGATCTTGGTACTTACGCTTCTTCTATTACAAATTATATATTTAAAAAAAAAGGAATTGCGTATGTATTATTGTATAGATAAGAGTTTTATAAATAATAAATTTAAATTATTTTTAAAAAAAAAAAAAAAAATAATAAGCAATAAAAAGTTTATATATATATATATATTAATATATAAATATTAATATTAATATAGATAGATAGATAGGTAGACAGATTTTAAACTTATTTTAAAATAAATTAACATTATTCTAGTAATAAATAATATTAAAACAATTCAATGATTTTTTTTTTTTTTTTTTACATATTTTATAAAATTTTTAAACGCAATAATAATACTAATACTATAACTATATAGGCGTAATGTCAGTTATGATAAAAACAAGTACATGGATATCTATTATGATAAAAACGATACTAATACTAAAAAACCAGTTATAGTTTATATATATGGTGGTATTTGGTTTTTAGGTAAGAATTCTATTTATTGATATTTATTTATATAATAATAAAATTAAAAAAAAAAAAATATATATATATATTAGAGTAAAATGATAAATAAAATAAAATTTGTAAAAAGATTAACTAATGGAAGGAAGAACATAAATTATTTAAAATATGTATTTATATTAATTATTTAAAATATTAATACGTATTTACATTACAAATATATCATTTTTATATATAAATATTTATATAAACATTGAAAGGTGAAAAAACCTTCTATACAAAGCTTGCTGAATTCGCTAATGATATAGGTTTTGTTGCTGCTGTTCCAAATTATGTTCAGTTCCCATATGGTCACATAGATGATATGGTATATGATGTTGGTAATTCGCTTTCTTGGATTTACAATAACATTTCTGAATATGGTGGGGATAATGAAAACATTATTGTTATTGGTCATTCCTCTGGAGCTCATATTATGGCCCTTGGTCTTTTCAAATCTACTCTTAGATTAAAAGGTATCGGTGAAAATTCTATTACCAAACCCTACCCACCTATTAAAAGAGCTATTTTATTAGGTGGACCCTACGATTTTGATGCTTTCTCCTTCCATAGTAGAGTTTTAGGTAAAGAAATTGAAAATAGTAAATTTGAAGCTTTTGCTTCCTATGTCTTAGGTTCAGAACAATCATGTCCAACTGATATTTTGAAGGAATATGAGGATAATTCTATTTCTTATCTTGGTGCCGAACGTATCACCATTACTCTCCTTTCTGAAGATAAAACTGTACCAGAAAGTATTGGTATTGGCTTATTCACTCAAATGAAAAGAGTAGGGGATACTTCTGCTGAACTTTACACCGTCCAAGGTTTCGATCATACAGGTCTTACTGAGGGTGTCATGGATGGTAATGAAAAAGCTAAAGAAGCCTTTATTAAGCTTTTAAGTAATTAAAATAAAACAAAAATAATCTCACCATTAGAAAAATAATAATAGTTCTTTTTTTTTTTTTTTTTTTTTTTTTTTTTTTTTTTTTTAGTTTTAGTTTTAGAACTAGATAAAATAATAAAGTTGAAATTATTTATTCTTTCTTTAAATAAAAAAAAAAAAAAAAATAAAAGAAAATTTTGTTTTAATTTCTATATATATAAATATAATATCCAAAAAAAGTAATTAATAATATATTTATATTAATAAAATAAAATAAAAAAAAAAGTGAAAAAAATAAATAAATAAATAGATATATATATATATTTATATATAATTGTATAGTTATATTTATTATTTATAAGTATTTTAAAATAAAATAAAAGATAAAAAATTTCGAAATACTTATAATTAATGGAATATATAAATATAAATATTTTTAATTACAATACACAAATAGTAAATAAATTTTTAATAGATTTAAATCTTTTTTTTTTTTTAAACAAAAAAAAAATTAAAAATGAATATTAAAAAAAAAAAAAAAAAAAGTATATATATATAAAAAAAAAAGTAATTTCTTTATATAAAGAAACTTCTTTATATATATAAAATAATTTGTTTTAATTATAACTTTTTTTTTTTTTTGTTCAAATAAATCCAATTTTAAAAATAAAAATAAAAATAAAAATAAAAATAAAAATAAAAATAAAAATAAAAATAAAAATAAAAATAAAAATAAAAATAAAAATAAAAATAAAAATAAAAATAAAAATAAAAATAAAAATAAAAATAAAAATAAAATTAAAAATAAAAATAAAAATAAAAATAAAAATAAAAATAAAAATAAACATAAAAATAAAAATAAAAATAAAAATTGTGAAATGAGATAAATATCAAATATAAGAATTAATATTTAATATATTTAACCAATAGAATTAATTATTTAAATATATAAAATAAGCATGATGTATTTTTATTTTTATTTACTTAACACTTTTATAATAAAATAAATACGAAAATATAATATGAATTGTTAATCTTTCATCTAAGTTAAAAGATTAAGAGTCTCAATCTCCTCAGATTGAGCTATAACAAAAGATAAATATTTATATTTTTTTTAGATCATATAAACAATGATATTTTTTTTGTCATAAATGTTCAAAAGTTTTAAAATTAAAAAAAAAGGGAGTTTTTTTTTTTAACATTTACTCTTATATAAATCTATAACATATAACTTAAAAAAAACTATAACTTAATCCAATGTGTTCAAAATAAGAAACATATTTCAATGATATATATTAATTTTTTTTCAAGAAATCTTACAACATAATGTGATATTAAATTTAGATGAATTAAAAAATTAAATAAACAAATATAAATATCATTTATAATAAAATACAAATAAAAATAATAGCAAAAATACTTTGAGCGGAGTAAAGTCAGCCAAATGGATAAAAATACTCTGAGTTGAATATAGTCAGCCAAATGAATAATAATATTTTGAGCTGAGTAAAGTCAGCCAAATAATCTGAGCTGATTACATAAATATAAATATAAAAAAAAATAATAAAAATAAAAATAAGAATAAAAAAAATTTTTTTTTATCAAAGAAATCATTCAATCAAATGAATAACAAAATATAATCATCTTATTTGACAAAACTAAAGATCAAAATAAAATTTCAATGAATCAAAAATAAACAATTTAAACAATAAAAATAATATAAATAACCAATCACAAAAATCAACATTTAATAATCAGATGATATCTATAACTAAAATATACCCAATAAAACAGGACAAAATCAGTATTCGGCATATTAAAATAATATAAACAATTCAATATAAATCATAAACCATTCTTTAATCAAAATTTAAATTAAAAATATAAATATAAATAAAACAAATAATAAAATAAAAAATTATTCTATAACAATATTAAATTTATATTACGAAATACAACTAATCCCTTAAATAAAGCAGTATTAACAATCAAAATAATATGACAAGACAAGGAAATATTAATCAACCTATTGTGATTAACGATCCCCAAACAAAGGGTATCACTTTCAGTTACTCTGAAAATTTCAATAGAGTAATTGATCTCACTCCAGAAAATTACAACAGCTGGAGAACTAGTATCCTTTACTTATTAATGATAAATAACCTTGAAGGATTCGTTGTTTCTGAAAAGGTGAAGAAGATAAGAAAAAGGAATGTTAAAGATGACCTCAGCGATTACATGGAAGATAAATTCGATAATAATTTAGTGTATGATAAAGACACCAACCTTCTAGACATTAAAAATGATGTCATGGTAAAATGGATCATCATTAATAGTTTAGGAGAAGAAACTAGGAAAATAATCGAGGGGCAAGGAAAAACAGCTTTCCAAACATGGAAAATCTTAGAACATTCCTTCACAAGAAGTCCAGAACGAAGAAAATTAGAAATACAAAATAAAATAAACAATCTAAAATACAATGAAGACCAAGACATAAATATCTTTATGGCAAAACTACAAAATGCCATAGAAGAGCTTGAAAACCTAGATCACGATATTAGTGATAATATAAAAGCTGGAATACTCAACAGATCTCTACCCGAAAACCTGAGATTTATAAATGTTTTCCAATACAAAGATGATTGGAATAAACTATGTTCCTACATTAAAAATGTCATTCCTGACATTATATTCTCTAACATGAAGGAATCAATAAAACAAGAAGGATCAGATAAACAGATATTCCATATTGAACAGAAAACTAGATTTCGAACTAATAACAAAAAACACAATGCCAAAAGAAAATCAAATAACGGAAAATGTCATACCTGTGGAAAATTCGGTCACTTTTCAAGGGATTGTTGGCACAATAACAAACTTAAGAACAAACATAAAAATTACTTTAAATTCAAAAAACAACACTATAAAAATACCAGAAATAACCAGTTTAAAAACAAAACATTTAGAAATACAAATAAACAAATAAACTATGTTAGTTCAAATAATAAAAACCATAATTCTGGTATTTTTTCAGAAGATTACAATTTAGAAAATGACGATTTATTAAACTGTATCACAACTGAATATCAAAATGATTCGGAAACAAAACTTGAACAAAACAATAAAATTTAATCTTGGATTTTAGATTCTGGAGCTTCATTACATATCACTAATTCCATCAGTTCCCTCAAAAACTTAAAGTATTGCAATGAAAATATTGTACTCCCAAATGGTAACATAGTCACATCACATAAATGTGGTGATTTCATTGGATATTTAAATAATAATAAATTTGTATTAAGAAACGTCCATTTTGTACCACATATAACTAAAAATATAATTTCAGTCACTAAACTCATCCAACAATATTATAAGGTCATTTTCTTTTAATAACAAAAATCATTTATGTGCAACCATCTATGATCAATATGGAAACAGAATAATTAATCTATTTTCAAACGAACAAAATACTTTCATTATTTGGTTATCAACCAATCTCATAATTTATAATAAACCAAATAATACACCTATACATCTATTTCACTTATCAAGACTATCTATCCCCGATAAAATAAAATTATGGCATAGGAGATTAGGGCATTTTTATATTAATCCCATCAAAAACAAATTATTAAAAATTGATATTAAATCAAAATGTCCTATTTGTTCTAATTCAAAATTAAAAAATTTTCCATATAAAAGATCTATAAATAAATCTAAATCCATTTTCGAATTAATCCACATGGACCTTGTTGGGCCAGTCAATGAATCAATTCATGGAAGTAAGTATGTAAGTATTTCCTCTCAATTCTAGATGATTTTTCACGTTATGGATGGGTCCTCTTTCTTGACAACAAAAGTGAAACGTTTGATAAATTTCACTCTTGGTATAAAGAAATCAATAATATTTTCAATAAATCTATATCTTTTATTCGTACCGATAATGGTACGGAATTCAACAGTAGAAAATTCAAAACATTCTGTACCAATAATGGGATTGTTCAACAATTTACTATCCCATATTCTCCCCAACAAAATGGTCGTGCGGAACGCTTTAATGGTATCCTTATAAATTCTGCTAAAGCCATATTAAACGAGGCTCAATTAAGTCACGAATTCTGGGAATATGCTGTTGATACAGCTAACTATATACATAATAGAATACCACATTCTGGTATCCATAACAAAATACCTTACGAAATTATATTTAAATCAAAAGTTGATTATTCTCACTTTAAGGTTTTTGGATGCTGCGTATTTTTCTATGTTTCAAAATCTTTTCGAAATAAATTTGACAATAATGCTTTACCAGGCATTTTCCTGGGTTATCATCCGTATTCTTTAGCTTATAAAATTCTTAATTTGTCTTCTAATAAAATTATTCTTTCCCGCTCTGTTGAATTTTTTGAAAATAACCCTGGCAATTCTAAAATCACTTCTTCCATCCCCAAGGATTTCTACTATTTTATTCCCAATTCCGAAATCAGGGGGAGCGACTTACTTAGTAATAATGATTCCAAAAGATTCAACCATTATAACTTTTTTAATAATAACAATAACAACAACAATAACAATAACAATAACAATAACAATAACAATAACAATAACAATAACAATAACAATAACAATAACAATAACAATAACAATAACAATAACAATAACAATAACAATAACAATAACAATAACAATAACAATAACAATAACAATAACAATAACAATAACAATAACAATAACATTAATAATAATAATAACATTAACAATAACAATAACATTAATAATAATAATAACATTAACAATAACAATAACATTAATAATAATAATATCAATAAAAATAACGAAGTAATAAATGCAATATACAACAATTCAATAAATGACAAAAGACCAAAACTAACAAATCACAAATCATCTACACCAAAAACTCACAATAATACAAACTTAAAAGAACCAAAAGATTTTTATGATATATTCAATCTACCAGATAAGGATGAATGGTTGGATGCCGATAACAAAGAACTAGAAAATATGGAACAACTTAACGTGTTCAAACCAATAAAATCCATTCCAAAGGGAGTAAACATAGTTTCCTGTAAATGGGTTTTCAAATATAAGCGGGATTTCAACGGAAATATCCTTGTACACAAAGCACGTTTAGTCGCAAGGGGATTCACACAAAAGTTTGGCATAGACTACTTACTTACCTTCTCGCCTACTTTAAAACATGATTCACTGAGAATAATTATAGCAATCGCAGTACAGAAAAACTTAAAAATTTTTCAATTAGATATTAATGCAGCATACCTAAATGCCGACTTGAGCGAAGACATTTATATGAGGCCACCTCAAGGTCACCCATTATACAACAAAGTTTATTTTAAATTAAACAAAGCTTTATATGGTTTAAAGCAAGCCGGCAGGGAATGGAACGAAAAATTGGACTCTACACTATTAGAAATGAAATTTAGAAGATTAAATAGTGAACCTTGTATCTATGTGAAGGAAAATAAATTGAAGGAAATAGTATGTATTATTACGGTATATGTTGATGATATACTTTTAATAGGCAAGGAGAATGTAATAATAAATATTAAGGAACGAATTAAAATGAATTATAACATTAAATATATAAGTGAAGTAGATTTCGTCATTGGGATAAAATTCGAAAGACAAAGTGATGGCTATATTATACATCAAAGAGAATATTTAAGAGAATTACTAAATAAGTTTAGACTGACTAATTGCGCACCTGTAAGAAATATGAAGCCATCGGAAAATAAGGAATTAAGAAACAAAAAATTTAATGAAACCTTTTACAGAAGTGCCATCGGGAACCTCCTATACCTTGCAATTTGTACAAGACCAGACATATTATTTTCAGTAAATCAAGCAGCAAGAAAAAGCAAAAATCCTACTTTGGAGGACTGGTTTAACGTAGAAAAGATTTTCAAATACCTAAAGGGTACTGAAAATTATGGAATTAAATTCTCAAAGAATAGCTCATTAAAAATATTTGTGGACGCCGATTATGCTGGAGACATTAATACAAGAAAATCAACCTCCGGTTTTCTGATGATGATGGAAGATGCACCTACTAGCTGGTATTCCAAATTACAACATTGTGTTGCAACTTCAACGGCAGAATCAGAATACTATAGCGTAAGCGAATGCGCTAAGCATAGTTTTTGATATATGAACCTTTTAAATGAGCTAAATATCAATCTTAACTATGTAATAATAAATGTTGATAATAAGGCAACAATATATAATTGTCAGAATCATTCTATTAATGCGAAATCAAAACATATTGATATAAAATATCATCATATAAGAGATCTCGTTAAAATATAATATGAATTGTTAATCTTTCATCTAAGTTAAAAAAAATAAAAATAAAAATAAAAATAAAAATAAAAATAAAATATTATAAAAATGCCCTAACTAATAATTATTTAATAACGAATTTCGATATACAAATAAAAAGAAATTTTTTTTAAAATTTTACGGAACTAATATAAAAAAAATTTTTTTTTATAATTTTTTGATAAATACCAAATTTCATTTTATTATTATTATTATTATTATAATTATTATTATTATAATTATTATTATTATTATTATTATTATTATATTATTATTATAATTATTATTATTATTATTATTATTATTATTATTATATTATTATAATTATTATTATTATTATTATATTATTATAATTATTATTATTATTATTATATTATTATTATTATATTATTATAATTATTATTATTATTATTATTATTATTAATTACTTTATAAATATACTAAAATAAAATAAATATAATAAATAAATAAAATGTAATAAAAGGGATTAACCTTAATAAAATTAAATATTAACAATTTGAAAATTAAAGGTAAAATAAATAATTTTTTTATTTTACTTTATTATTATAATAATATTAAAAGGAGTAATTTTAAATATTTATAAAATTATATTATATTCTTAATATATTATATAATTAAGGAATAATTATTGTTTTTAATAGTAGTTTATTTAATTATATTTTTAATATATTATATAATTAAGGAATAATTATTGTTCTTAATAGTAGTTTATTTAATTATATTAAATTTTTGAGAAGATCATTTTTAAAATTATTATATTATTAAATTATTTTATATTACATACACATAATATTTTACATATATTTATTATATGTAACAACATGCAATATTTTATGCGCCACGACTACGTGTATACTAGATCATTGATTATATTATACTACATACATCTTATACTAAATACTATTTATAATAAAGTTTATTTTATGTATTTTTTATTTATTAATTTATTAAATAATATTAAACTTGTATTTCTGACATTCCCCCATAAGTTTAATGTCTCTTATTTCAAATAACAAGGCATTTTTAAACCTTTTTTTATTAGAGGTTCATTCAAATATTTCATGAAATCATCTGCAAGATTATAATGTGATTTAATATTTTTTTATATCCTTTTTTTTTTTTTTTTTTTTTTTTTTCTTTTATTAATTCTCTTAATTTATGAAATCTTAAATCATTATGTTTTGATTTTGGATTTATTGTTTCATTTTTGCTATTATAGATAGCAGCTTTGTTGTCAACATCTATAGTTATACAGTTTACTTTTATTTCTAATTCATTTAATAAATTTTCTTAACCACATACTTTTTAAAGCACATTCATTTAACCTAGAGTACTAGCTCTTTGCTGTTGATATAGCTACAGTGTGCTATAATTTTGAATACCAGGATATTGGAGCGGAACCCATAAAATTATAAAACCAGTTGTGGATCTCTTTGTTTTACTATCATTCCCTAGATCAGCATTCGATATCTACTCTTAAGGTAATATCTTTATTAATTTTTAATCCATAATATTTAGTACCTTTCAGATATCTAAATTTTTTTTTTTAATACAAACATCCAATCCTCATATCTTGGATCCTGATTCTTCTCTAGACGTTTTACCTGTAACCTACATTATATCTGGTCTAATTCCAATAGCTAAATACAGCAAACAACCCACTGCCTGCATATATATTGGTTTATTAAATTTTCTTTCTCTCAATTTTTTTTTTTATCTTCAATATGCATCATATTGGTTACCTCATGATATTTTTCTATCTTCAAATCTCTCTAAAATCTCATTTAAATATTGTAGTTGATGGATGATATAACCATCTTGGCATTTAATAAAATTTAATTCCTATTATGTAATCCATCATTCCTAAATCACTTAAATCAAATTGTTTTTTTAATTTCAGATTTTATCTCATTAATATTATTTTTCTTACATGCTCTTAATATATCATCTACGTAAATAGCAAATTATACAATTAATGTTATTATTTTCATCCTTTTTTTTTTTTTTTTTTTTTTTATTTTGTATATGTATGGTTTACTAAATGATCTTTCAGAACCTAAATCTATTAATACATCATTTAATTTGTTGTTCTATATTTTGACTGCTTTGTTCAATCCATTTCAATCCATAAATTACCTTTTCCAATTTCCAAAAAACTATCTTTCCATAATCCTCACTTCTTTCATATATTTCCCTATATAATTCTTCTTCTAAATCTGCATTTAAATATACAATCTTGATGTCAATTTGATAAATGTTGAAATCATAATAAGTTTGCAATAGAGATAATAATTCATAGTGAGTTTTGTTTTAATGTGGGTGAAAAATGTTTCAATATAGTCGACACCGTATATTTGTGTAAAAGCCACAGGACGACAAGTCTTACATTATACTTAATAATAGTTCCAACATCATTTCTTTTTATAAGTGAAAGTGAAAACCTATTTAACTGAAATTATATTCTTGCCTTTTGGTACTTCTTTAAACAAATTTATAAACTTTTTTTTTTTTTTTATTTTTCATATTGAATAACTCATTTTCAACCGCTTTTTGACCATTTTAATTTGTCTGGTCTATTTAAAAATATCTTTATAAGTTTTTGGGTGGTCCTCATCCCTCACTACTCAATGCAACTTAATTAAAGTAATTACTAACCTTGAACTTCTTAAAAGTTTTCATCAAATTCTTCTTCATAAAATTTTTTTTTTTTTTTTTTGAATTATTATTTCTGTTATGTATATAGTTATCTGTGTTGATAGCATCTTCCCAAAAAACTTTATTGCATTAGGTATCTTTCTTTCTAGCATTGCTCTAGCATGTATTTGGAAGTAATGAACCATGCAAACGTTCAATTCTACAATTTTTGTTTTTGTTGAGGGATTCATAAGGAACAGAGAATTCATGAACTATGCCATTACTTTTAGCAGAAATCAAACATTTTTAAATTTGAAAATTCTGATCCATTATCTGTTCTCAAGTGTTTGATATTTTTTTTTATTGAAAACATTTTTTTTAATGATGTTGTACAGCGAAAGAAATGCATTGAAGACATCAGCCATTTAATAATTTTTTTTTATTAAATTATTAAACATTTTAAATATTTAAAACTATTTAAATATGAAAAAAAAATAATATTTTATATTTATTTATTGAATGATTGATTGATTGATTGATTGATTCTATCGAAATACTCAAACTAAATTTATTGATTCTAAAAGTCACATTTTTTCGATTTAATAATGTAATAATATAAGAAATATTCTTCTCAAAAATATAATATAATTTAATAAACTACTACGAAAAAACAACAGATTAAGAGTCTCAATTTGACTCATAAATAAATATAATTATAACTGCTCAAATATTAAAACATTTGAAAGATAGAAAAAAAAAAAAGTAGCTCAAGAAAATATATAGCGTTGAATCAAAATTATTTTTGCACAAAATAATAATAGTAGTCAAAATAATTCAAAAAAAAAAAAAAAAAAAAAAAAAAAAAAAATTTCAAAGGGCAAATAGTATTAAAACTTACAATGAAAAAAAAAAAATTTACCAAGATCCAAGAAAAATTTAAAATATTGGGTTAGAAATTATCAAAATATAATTAGTATTAATAATTCAATAAATGAATAGGACCTGAAGCAATAATAAAAATGATTAAAATATAATGAATTAGTTTTTTAAAGATATATTACTTTTTTAAATTATTATTATTATTATTAGAAGTACAAATAATAAATATTTAAAGGTAATAAATTTTAAGCATTTAACTTTTAACCATTTTACTTTTATTTTAATTCATAATAGAAGAGGGAGGAAAGGCAGACTTATAGAAAAAAAAAAAAAAAAGGAGGAGGACGGTTCAAAACTTTATTGACTGGTATGTGAAAAAAAAAAAGTTTTATATTTAATGATTAAAGAATTAATAACGAATAAAAATTAAAAATTAATATTCAATTTAAGTTTGGATATTTCGATTAGAATCAATAAATTTCGATTAGAATCAATGGATTTAGTTTAGATATTTCTATAGAATAAATAAAATAAATAATTGAATAATAAATAATAAATAATAAATAATAAATAATAAATAAATAAATAAATAAATAAATAATATATAATAAATAATAAATAATAAATAAATAATAAATAAATAAATAATAAATAATAAATAATAAATAATAAATAATAAATAAATAAATAAATAAATAAATAATATTTAAAATAAATAATATTTTAAATAGTTTTAAATATTTAAAATGTTTAATAATTTAATAAAAAAAATTATTACATCTGAATAATTTATTTAAATATATAAATACGAATTTATAAAATTTTTTTAACATTTAATTAATTCTATAATATTTTTATATATAAATAACAATTTTTGCCTAAAATTTTTTTTTTTTCGAAAAAAAAATAAAATAAAATAAAATAAAATAAAAATAAAGAAAAAAAAATGAATAATAATAAAACAATTGAAAATTTTGAAACATCATTTTTGGATTGTTTAAACAAAAATGATGAAAAATGTATTGAAATTATTGAAAAAAATAAATCTTTTATCATTGATACTTATCACAATAAAGATTTATTGAAGTCTTTTGTCGATAAAATTAATAATATCATTATTCAATCTAAATTAAACTTTGCTTTTTTTGAAAAAGTTTTAAAGCAGAGTGAATTAAAAGATGTATATAACGAATTTAAATCTAGTGATATTTTAATTAAAGTATGTAAAAATGAAGAAGAAACAAATGTCAAATTAATAAATTGGCTTTTATCAATGAATATAAATGTTGATTTGACTGATGAAACCATGACAGAACATCATGTATGTATTTAGCATTAAATGGGAAAATAAACGAAATGGAACTTTTAATAAGAAATGGCGCAAATGTAAATTTAAAAAATAAAAATAATGAATCCGTTCTTTCTATTATAATTGATAAAATAAATTCAAAAAAAATTTCAGTTAATGATGCTAAATATATAATAAATATTTTAAATCAATTTAATTGTAATTTCAATATTATTGTTGATGAAGATGAAAATACAGCTTTTATGGCTTTACTCTTACTTAATTCTTTTTTTTTACCTTCTGAGATAATAAATATTGTAAAAAAAATTAAAAATATTGATTTTTGCATTAAAAACAAATTTCAGGAAAATGCAACTTCTTTATTAATTAAATTAAACAATCAAGTATTACTTTTAAATTTAATAAATAATTTAAACTTTGATTATAATTATAAAGACTTTGAAAATAGTAATAATTTAATTATGCTTTGTGCTATTTCACAAGCAAACATTTTAGATCAATTATTAAATATGAAAATAATGAAAAATAAAATTAATGAATTGAACAATAACAACGAAAATGCATTAATTATTGCTACTGAAGTTGGATGTGTTGACTGTGTTAAATTATTACTTAAATATCATATTATTAATGTAAATCAACAAGATAATTTAGGTAATACCGCACTTCATTATGCTATTACTATAGGCGATAAATATTTAATTAATTTGATTTGTTCTAAAAAAGCAAATTATAATCTTAAAAATAAAGAAGGTTTTACTCCTTCTATGTATGCGGTAAGGACAGGAGACAAAGAAATTACTTCAATTATGTCCAAACCAAAAAAAGATATTATAAGATCAACTTTTAATATTTCAAAGGTTGCCTATAATAAATATAAAAATCACTTCAATTATATTATACCTAAAACCACAAAATCTTATAATAAAATTGATTTAGAACTTATATTTAAAAATGCAAATCAAATTTATTATCCAGCAAATTTGGATAAAATAGGACTTCTTAAAGAAATTGCTATTGGTTAAAGTACATTATAATAATTTTTACTTTAGTAATGTGATATAAAATGTGATATGCGGGACTTTTATATGCAATAATTTATGGATGTGAAGCATTTCGACATAATTTATGTATAATCAGCATAAATATTTGTACAATGCGTATAAATTATGTAATACGCCACAACTTTCAACGTATATTTTTATTTATTGTAATTTAGCATTAAAAAAATAAAATAAAAACTAAAAAAAAATAATAAATAAAAGAATAAATAAGTTTTCTGTTAAGAATTTTATTTTATTTTATTTATTTTCAATTATTTAATTAATTTTCATTTTATTATTATATTTTATTATTAAATATTTAATATTTTATTATTAGGTTAATTAAATAATAAAATAAAATTTATTTTAATATTAAATATTTATTATTAATAAAATTTAAATATTGATATTGATATTAATAAAATATAAAGATATTGATATTAATGAAATATAATGATATTGATATTAATAAAATATAATGATATTGATATTAATAAAATATATTGATGTTGATATTAATATAATTTAAACTATATATATTCTAGTTAATTATTATTATTTATAAATTTAGAGCTTGTTTAATTCTAATAAACATTTATACCATAAATCAATGATATCATTTTTATCACATTTTTTTTTCAATTAATTCGGATTCCTTTTTTCCTTTTTTTTTGTATTTTTTAATTAAATCATTGATTTCATCAGTTTTTGCTAATATTCTTCTTTTTTTTTTCCAAACTCCTTCAATTTTCCTTTTGTAATTATTGTAAGATAAAGATTCTTCTCTTTTTAAATGATAAATCAATTCATAGAAAGAAGGTTTTTTGTAAAACAATTTTATTTAAGTAATTGTTAAAAGATTCTGAAGCATTATTTGTTATGTGGTTTATATCGTTATAATAATTCCAATATTGAATATCATATTTATATAAATAAGTCTTATTAAAATATTCCAAAAAATTTAAAAAATGGAAATAATTATATATTTGACATATAATTTTAATATAATTATAAATATCAAATATATATTCAGGATTTATAAAAGGAAAATTTGTAATAGCTTTATAAAACAAATAAATTTTATGATTACTTTCAACTTCATTATAACATAATCTGTTTTTTTGAACTTCTAACGATCTTTTATAATGCCATACACAATATTTAATAGTAATATTATGAAATATTTTAATGGCAGCATTGGATATACCTTTTTCAAAATTACAATGCAAAATTTTTGGTGTAACTATAATATTATTATTATATTTACTTGCATTCTTTTTTAATTCTTCAAATAACAATTCATAGGTTGCTTGTTCTTTATTATTTAATATAGATAATGATGTAGTGTAAAAACTATTTATTTCTGGAGCATATACTCTTGTTATAAACACTTGATAACTAAATATTGGTGCAATATAAAATGTACCATCAGCAAACATATTTTCGTTGTATTTAATAAACAATTCTGTTTGGAATGGTGATTGAAAAATTATAATATTAGAATTTTTGAATATCATAAAATTTTCATCTCTTTCGTTTATATAATATTCAGATTCATCTGGAATTTTATTAAATTTTGATATATCAGGAGGTAGTTGTTTTTTTATATATCTTGATATTTGAGATTTAATTGAATTATATTCAGGGCATATCAATCCAATTTCTTCAGATATTTCATTATATATATGTATTGGATTTATATCAAATGGGATTGAGGTTTTTCCAATTTCATTTTTCATTTTATGTTTTACTATTGATACAGATGCATCATATTCTTTTCCTGGATGAGTATGTTTGTTTTCATATTTTATTACTTTATTATTATCATTTAGAATAATGTATGATTTACATTTTTTAACAATTTTATATTCAGTACATTTAAATACTTTTGTATTATTCGTTATATACCATAAATTAAATTTATATTTTTTGTTTACAATTATTTGGTTTTTTTCTTTATTAGTTTCACTTATTTCTAATTGATCATCCATTTATTATAAATATATTAAATTAAAAGTTTTATTTTTTAATTTTTTTTGTTTTAATCTATTTTTTTTTATCTTATATTTTCATTCTTTTTTTTTTTTTTTTTTATTTTATTTTATTTTAAATTAAAAGTTTTATTTTTTAAATTTTTTGTTTTAATCTATATTTTTTATCTTATATTTTTATTCTTTTTTTTTTTTTTATTTTTTATTTTATTTTATTATTATTTTTTTTTTATTATTTTTTTTTATTATTTTTATTTTACTTTATTATTTATTTTTTTTTTTTTTTTACTATAAATGTTATAAAATAAAAAAAAAAAAAAAAAATTTAACCCTATCCTATTCATTTATTTTTACAAGCCACATTGTAATACATGAATAAATGATTATACATAAATTATGTCGAAATGCAATACTCCCATAATTTATAAGCAGTGGGTTTTAAATAATGGTAGTTTAGTAAATTTTATTAATAAAATTATAATATTCGTACAATTAAAATATTAATTCTAATTCCTAAAAATTTACAAGAGAGTTCTCTATTTCTAATATAAATAATCTAATCTATTTATAAGAAATAGGTTATATATTAATTATATATTCTAATATATAGAACTATATTAATTTTACATGAATTAAAGTATTATAATTATTATAATTATAATAATATATATTGAAATAAAATAAAATAAAATAATTATTATCAAAAAGATATAAATTTAATATTTAATAATTATTATTAAATATACAAATATGTTACTACACATATTTGTTTTATATCAGAAATGCCCTTGCTAAAAATTAAACTATATATATATATATTTTTTTTATAAAAGAAAATATAAGGTCTAATTAATATAAATAATAATTTTTAAAATTTTATTTTCTTTTGTATCTATAATTCCTAATTTTTCGTTTGGTATCAACGCGATTGTTGCTATAAATAATAATATCCTTTAACTAAATAGTTTGTCATTTTATCCATTATATCATTTATAATAAAAGATTTGAACCTTTTTATTGGCATTACTTTCATTTTTCTCTCATTTTCTTTTATTATTTCTAATGAATATAATTAAAGTACAGATTGAATAAAATAAAATATAAGATAAATTAGATATATATGTAAAATACATATTGAATAAAATAAATTGTAGAATATTAATATAATTAAAATACAGATTTAATATAATAAAGTAAAATAATAATAATAATAATAATAATAATAATAATAATAATAATAATAATAATAATAATAATAATAATAATAATTAATACATATGAACAAAAATCGAAATATAAAGAACAATAGAATAATATTTTTTTAGTATATTTTTGTTGATTTGTATATTATAATATTTAGTATAATTTCAAGTCTATTTATTTATTATATTAAATCTGCTGTTTTGTTTTATTAAATTTTAAAATATTTTATATTTTAATATAAAAAAAATAAGATGAAAAAAATTTAAACATAATTTATAATATCAAATATTAATATATTAAAGTTTTTTTCTAATATAAAAAAAAATATATATATTAAGTTAATCAAATTTATTTTTTATTTAGAAATATTTTAAATTTTTTAATCAAATAACTTCAACAATATTGTAATACAATTTTTTTTAAAAAATAAAAAAATTATTGAAAAAATATATATTTATGAATTAATAAATTTAAATATAAAATTAATGATATTTTTATAATTTAATCATGTAATTAGTTAATAATTGTTTATTTATTGTTAATTTATATATCTATATATATATTTTTTATTTTTGTTGTTGAAAATCTATGGTTACAAATTATTAAGAAGTGTGTGTAAGTGTTTACACTTCATAAAGAATTATATGTTAACAACATAAATTTGAAAATAAAGATACATACTTTACATTTTTTGGACCTAAAAAAAAGGGTATGACTCAGTTCCTATATATAATGAATTAAAGGCCAGGAGGGGCAATGCTTCTGAAGGAGAAAACTATAATTTCTTTCAGATCGTTAATTCAAACCCTAATCCGTAATAAGAATTTTTATAAACAGGAATCTTATAATATGGAGGTGAGATTTCATTGTATTTTGACATTTTTCTGAATTTATTTATGTATCTTATTTTGAATATTACTTTTATTTTATATTACTATTTAAAATATTATTGTTTTCTTATTGGACAAATAATATCTATTTTTTTTTTATTAAATGTTTGTTTTTATTAAAAAAAAATATTTACATAATTTATTTATGAAAAAATAAATAAATAATGTTAAAGTTTGAAATAATTATTGCTGGAGAGTTGCATTTCGCCATGTTGCATTTCGCCAAGTGGCGTAGTATTAAAATGTTGCAATTCCCCAAGTTGCATTTCCCCAAGTTGCTTTTCGTCAGGTTGCATTTCGACAAGTAGAGTATTGATATAAATAAATGAATAAATAAATAAATATTAATTCAAAATATATTTTTTTTAAAATTGTTTTTATGCAATATTAATAATATTTAATTTTATTTATTGATTTATTTGTTTATTTAATAATTTTCAATTTGGCGAAATGCCACATTTTTTTAATACGCCACATGCTTTCAAAAAAATTGGCGAAATGCAATCTGGCGAAATGCAATTTGGCGAAATGCCCCACACCCAATTATTGCTATAAAAATAAAAGGGTTACGACATTTAATAATTGATATTAGATTTTTCTAATAAATAAATATATTAGCCATTTACCACTAATATATATATTATTGCAGACGGAGTAAGATCAGAGTTACTTCTCTCTTCATTATACAAGATATGGACATTTATACAAGTTAACTTCAATTAACGGTGTATTCTTTAATAATTAATATTTTAATATAATTAACACATTCATATTTAAATTATTATTTATTTATTATTTAATTATTTATTTATAATTATATTAAAAAATTATGATTCTAAATTACAACTTAGAAACACTATAATGCGACTTTCCGAAATGCATCATATTAATTGTATCATTACTTCTCAGTTTATATATATATAATATGAAAATCATTAATGGAGAATTCCTTCCTTTTATCAATAATTATTTACTCTTATTAATTATCTAATATTTATTAAATTAAAAATTTTTATTTTTTTATATTTATAAGTTTAATATTGAATATATATATAAAGTAGTTTAGAGTTTGTCACTCTTTTAAAAGAACTTCATAACCACTATGAATCACTACTTTAAAATTTTAATTTCAAAGAATTTAATTTATATAAATTATTTTTTAATAAAAAAAAATATAGTAGATATGTTAAAAAAATGAATTGATATGAACAATATATAATGTATAATAAAGAATATTAATAAATATTCTAAAAATGTATTATATGAATATATGAATATATCTTCTAAATAATAATATTATTGATAATAATAATAATAATAATAATAATAATAATAATAATAATAAAAATAAAAAAAATTAAATAAAATTTTATACTTATTATTGATATTTATATTTTATTATTAAGGCTTATTATATATTTTCCAAGTTTTAATAATAAGCAATATTTATTTAATTGAAATTTATAAAAATAAAAAATTTTTATTATATATTATATTGATATAATTAGTTTTTCAAAAAGTGGAAAATTTTTAATATAAATAGAGTTATTAATTATTAGCTGTTAATTACACTTAGTTTTTATTTAATTACACTTTATTATATTGTAATTCATTAATGATTAATACATTTTATATATATAAAACAAATATGTGTAGTTATGTAGTTAACATATTCTGTATATTTAATAATAATTATTAAATATTGAAATTTAATATCTCTTCTTATTCATATATTATTCAGTATTCATATATATTATTAATTATAATATTAAATATATTAAATAGTTAATTTCTTCTAAATATATATAATAATATTATTATAAAAAAAAAATATTATTAAATATTATTATTAAATAAATAAATAAACTAATAAATAAATAAAAATTTTCAGAAGATGGCGAATTAAATATATTTGTAAATCATCAATTTTTTTGAAATATATCACATTTTATATTTTAATAATTATTTTTCAAAGAAATTATATGTGCCATTTTATTTTAAAGTTTTAAATATTTTATTAATATAATGAAATAGATGTAGTTATTTTAATTATAATTAAATATATAGTTGATATTATTTATTATATTAATATTTATTATATATTATATTATATATTATTATTATATATAATTTTTATATGTAAATAATCCTAATAATAAATCATTCATTTTTTTTTTCTATTGAATATAGCGAAGTTATCTTGGGTATAATTTCAGGAAAAGATATTAATATTAATAAAATACAATTAATACTATTAAAAATATATAGGACATAAAAGTCACATATTCAATCATGTGATTATTCATTTGTTACACAATAAAATTTCATTACAAATATTTATGTAATCTACATTAATTTATGAAATTAATTATAAATAGTATAATATATTTATTCAATTTATTTACTTTTATAATAACATTAATTATTATTGTAATTTTATTATATGTATTTATATATTTATAGAATATAATCATAAATTAAAAATTTATATATTTATATTTATTTTTTTTTTAATTAAGAGATACGATTATATAATAAAAAAAAATTCAAATTATGATAAATTAAAATATTTAATTATGAAGTATCAAAAATTTTTTATTTAATAATAAATTATACATATTATATTCTATAGAAAAAGATGTTTCAAATTAATATTAATAAAAAACAATTATTATTATAATATATAAATATATTTTATTTATTTTAAAATAATTTATTATTGATGTTTCTTATTTATTATTTATTTCCGATGTGTACAGCCTTATGCAGAATATTGAAGTAGTCACAACACTTCCATATAGGCAGAAATGTTAATTAATAATAAATATATCTATTTATTAGTTTTAGAATTAAAAGATACAAAAACTATCTATTGATTTAAATCAGAGTTAATTTTTTTACGGTATAATGGATTAAATATATATATTATTGACTTCGCCACTTTTTTTAAAATAATAAATGAAAAAGGAAATTAAAAAATTTTATTTTTAAATTAAAAAGTTAAATCTAAATTAAAATTTTTAGAGTTAATTAAAAACATTTTTAATTAATTCAATAATTAATTTAACTTTTTTTTTTTTTTTTTTTTTTTATATTTAAATCCATATATGTATTATATATTTATTATTTTAATAAATAATACATTATAACACTATATATGATTCATATATCCAAGAAATAAAACTTGTAAAGTGGAAATAATTTTTTTTTCTTTACTTTTTTTTTTATTTTTATTTTAATATCATAAAAAAACTTTTAAAAAATGTTACTGAAATATTATAGGTAATATATAGTATAAAAAACGATTATTATATAATATTTTATACATTATTTAGTTGTTTAGGATATGATATCTTAATATTATTCAAAATTTTTAAATTTAATTTATAATTCTTCAATATAAATGTAGCATTTTATATAATATTTTACTATTAAAATTTTTAACGAATTTTGTAAAAGCCATCGGTAAATTATCTTATATATAAATTTCAAATATCACCCATAATATTTATTACTCTTGTTTTTTTTTTTTTTTTTTTTTTTTTTTTTTTTTTTTATTTAGAATATATATTTTAATTTTTTTTTTTTTTTTTTTTTCATTTTTATTTAGAATATATATTTTAAATTGTTTTTTTTTTTTTTTTTTTTTTTTTTTTTTTTTTTTTTTTTTTCATTTTTATTTAGAATATATTATTTTAAATTAATCAAATATATTAACAAAAAAAGTATTTATATATTATCATATATATATAATAAATATTTAATGCAAATCAATATGCTATTATCATATATTAAATAAAAAAACAATTATTAGATGTAACTCAAGGTATGAAAAAAAAAATAAAATGTTTTATAAAATATATTAGTTATATTATTAGTTTAGAAATAAAAATCATAAAGGCTTTTTTTGTTTTAAATGTATTTATTTATTTATTTATTTATATAAATTTTTTTTTTTTCATAAATATATATATATATATATATATTTTTTTAAAAAAAAAAAGTAATAAAGATATTAGAAATATTAGATTTAATAAATTTTAATTACTGATGTAAAATTTATAAATTTTTATACTAAAATACTAAAAAATTATATAATAAATTTATAATTCTCCTTTAGCTTGTGATTATGGTAAATTGGATATATATATTATATAATAAACCTAATATCTTTATGTATAACTTTATATTAAAATTATTACTTTTTTTTTTTTTTTTCCATTATACTTAAAATTGATATAGGGGCGAATATATGTGCTAAAAGTAAATATCATTTTTAATAAATAAATAAAACAAAATAAATTATTATTTAATATATATTTATATAATTATTAAAAAATATTTAATAATAAAATAAAATAAAATAAAATAACATAAAATAAAATAAAATAAAATAAAATAAATAGTAGAATATGTATATAAAGTACAGAATTAATAAAATAAAATAAAATAAAATAAAAAAAAAAAAAAAAAAAAAAAAAAAAAAAACATTAATTTATATGGAATATATATTATTAAAGTAAAATTTAATTTATTATAATAATCTAATTATTAATATTTAATATTTTTTTTTTTAAAAAATATTTATTTTAATATTATAAAATATATAAAATATAATTTAAAATAAATAATAAAAAAATAAAGCTTGTGAAGATTATTGTAGGCATTTCATAATTTTAAAGTTTTTATTTTTTATAATTAATAATAATATATTTAATAATATTATTATAAAATTTGTCTTTTTTTTTGTATAAACACTATATATAATGCTTTTATAATAAATTATATTTAATAATATAAATATAAAATTTGATAATAAAAAACATATACTAAACATCAATTATTACAATATTTAATTATTATTGATTTTATAATATAAATTACTCAATATAAATAGTCCGTAAGTATAAATATATATTTGAATATATTATAAAATATTTTTTTTATTATTTGAAAATAACATATTTATATATAATAAAAATAATTTAAATATTTATCTATTACTTTTCTATTACAAATAATTTCAAATAAATAGCACGTAAGTATAATTATATAATTGAATACATTATAAAATATTATTTTTTTTTAATTGTATAAAACATATATTTATTATAATTGCTTAAATATATAAATATTAAATTTTATATTACAAATTATTTCATCTATATAGCTGGTAAGTATAAATATAAAATCAAATCTTTTATAAAATACTCTTCTTTTAATTATAAATAACATATATTTAATAAAAAAAATTATAAATATTTATCTAATAATTTATAAAGGGATAGTTAGTTTAAATATATAATTAAATATATTCTTAAAATTAATTTAAATTAAAAAAAAATTTACTAAATATATTTTAAATAATTATCTATGAATAATCTATTATAAATAATTTCAAATAAATAGATTATAAGTATAGATATACATTTAAATATGTTTTAAAATATTCATTTAATTACTTTTATATAACATATATTTATTATTAATCATTTAAATATTTAAATAAAATATATCTAATAAAATTATTTTAATTATATTTATATATAATTTTTTATTACAAATAATTTCATATAAATAGATAGTAAGTATTAATATACAATTAAATATATAATAGAATAATCTTAATTAAATGGAAATAAAAAAAGTTTACTAAATATATTTTAAATAATTATCTATTAATATTCTTTTATAAATAATTTCATATAAATAGATGGTAAGTATAAATATGCAATTAAAACTATTATAAAATACTAATTTATTAATTGAAAATAAAATGTATTTAATAAAAATGTTTTAATTATATTTATATATAAAATTTTTATTACAAATAATTTTATATAAATAGATGGTAAGTATTAATATACAATTAAAACTATTATAAAATACTAATTTAATAATTGAAAATAAAATATATCTAATAAAATTATTTTAATTTTATTTATATATAATTTTTTTATTACAAATAATTTCAAATAAATAGATTGTAAGTATAGATGTACATTTAAATATGTTATATAATATTCATTTAATTAATTTTATATAACATATATTTATTATTAATCATTTAAATATTTAAATATTAAATTATGTATTACAAATTACTTAATATAAATAGTTAGTAAGTATAAATATACAATTAAAACTATTATAAAATACTAATTTATTAATTGAAAATAAAATGTATTCAATAAAAATATTTTAATTATATTTATATATAAATTTTTTATTACAAATAATTTCATATAAATAGATGGTAAGTATTAGTATACAATTAAATATATTATAAAATATTCTTAAAATTAAATGAAATTAAAAAAAAATTAATAAATATATTTTAAATAATTATCTATTAATAATCTATTATAAATAATTTCAAATAAACAGATTGTAAGTAAAGATATACATTTAAATATATAATAAAATATTCTTTTAATTAATTGTATATAATATATATATATTTATTATTAATCATTTAAATATTTAAATATAAAATTATTTTTTACAAATTACATAATATAAATAGTTGGTAAGTATAAATATGCAATTAAAACTATTATAAAATACCTTTTTATTAACTGAAAATAAAATGTATTTAATAAAAATGTTTTAATCATATTTATATATAAATTTTTTATTACAAATAATTTCATATAAATAGATGGTAAGTATAAATATACAATTAAATATATTATAAAATATTCTTAAAATTAAATGAAAATAAAAAAAAAAATTTACTAAATACATTTTAAATAATTATCTATTAATAATCTATTATAAATAATTTCAAATAAATAGATTGTAAGTTTATATATTCATTTAAATATATTATAAAATATTCTATTATAAATTGTATATAACATATATTTATTATTAATCATTTAAATATTTAAATATAAAATTATGCATTACAAACTACTTAATATAAATAGTTGGTAAGTATAAATATACAATTAAAACTATTATAAAATACTAATTTATTAATTGAAAATAAAATGTATTTAATAAAAATGTTTTAATCATATTTATATATAATTTTTTTTATTAAAATAATTTCATATAAATAGATGGTAAGTATTAATATACAATTAAATATATTATAAAATATTCTTAAAATTAAATGAAATTAAAAAAAATTAATAAATATATTTTAAATAATTATCTATTAATAATCTATTATAAATAATTTCAAATAAACAGATTGTAAGCAAAGATATACATTTAAATATATAATAAAATATTCTTTTAATTAATTGTATATAATATATATTTATTATTAATCATTTAAATATTTAAATATAAAATTATTTTTTACAAATTACATAATATAAATAGTTGGTAAGTATAAATATACAATTAAAACTATTATAAAATACTAATTTATTAATTGAAAATAAAATGTATTCAATAAAAATATTTTAATCATATTTATATATAAATTTTTTATTACAAATAATTTCATATAAATAGATGGTAAGTATTAATATACAATTAAATATATTATAAAATATTCTTAAAATTAAATGAAAATAAAAAAAAAATTTACTAAATACATTTTAAATAATTATCTATTAATAATCTATTATAAATAATTTCAAATAAATAGATTGTAAGTATATATATTCATTTAAATATATTATAAAATATTCTATTATAAATTGTATATAACATATATTTATTATTAATCATTTAAATATTTAAATATAAAATTATGCATTACAAACTACTTAATATAAATAGTTGGTAAGTATAAATATACAATTAAAACTATTATAAAATACTAATTTATTAATTGAAAATAAAATGTATTTAATAAAAATGTTTTAATCATATTTATATATAATTTTTTTATTAAAATAATTTCATATAAATAGAGAGTAAGTATTAATATACAATTAAATATATTATAAAATATTCTTAAAATTAAATGAAATTAAAAAAAAATTAATAAATATATTTTAAATAATTATCTATTAATAATCTATTATAAATAATTTCAAATAAACAGATTGTAAGTAAAGATATACATTTGAATATATAATAAAATATTCTTTTAATTAATTGTATATAACATATATTTACTATTAATCATTTAAATATTTAAATATAAAATTATTTTTTACAAATTACATAATATAAATAGTTGGTAAGTATAAATATACAATTAAAACTATTATAAAATACTTTTTTATTAATTGAAAATAAAATGTATTTAATAAAAATATTTTAATTATATTTATATATAAATTTTTTATTACAAATAATTTCATATAAATAGATGGTAAGTATAAATATACAATTAAATATATTATAAAATATTCTTAAAATTAAATGAAAATAAAAAAAAATTACTAAATACATTTTAAATAATTATCTATAAATAATCTATTATAAATAATTTAAAATAAATAGATTGTAAGTAAAGATATACATTTAAATATATAATAAAATATTCTTTTAATTAATTGTATATAATATATATTTATTATTAATCATTTAAATATTTAAATATAAAATTATTTATTACAAATTACATAATATAAATAGTTGGTAAGTATAAATATGCAATTAAAACTATTATAAAATACTTTTTTATTAACTGAAAATAAAATGTATTTAATAAAAATGTTTTAATAATATTTATATATAAAATTTTTATTACAAATAATTTCATATAAATAGATGGTAAGTATTAATATACAATTAAATATATAATAGAATAATCTTAAAATTAAAAGAAAATAAAAAAAAAAAAATTTACTAAATACATTTTAATAATTATCTATTAATAATCTATTATAAATAATTTCAAATAAATAGATTGTAAGTAAAGATATACATTTAAATATATAATAAAATATTCTTTTAATTAATTGTATATAACATATATTTATTATTAATCATTTAAATATTTAAATATAAAATTATTTTTTACAAATTACATAATATAAATAGTTGGTAAGTATAAATATGAAATTAAAACTATTATAAAATACTTTTTTATTGACTGAAAATAAAGTGTATTTAATAAAAATGTTTTAATTATATTTATATATAAAATTTTTATTACAAATAATTTTATATAAATAGATGGTAAGTATTAATATACAATTAAAACTATTATAAAATACTAATTTAATAATTGAAAATGAAATATATCTAATAAAATTATTTTAATTTTATTTATATATAATTTTTTTATTACAAATAATTTCAAATAAACAGATTGTAAGCAAAGATATACATTTAAATATATAATAAAATATTCTTTTAATTAATTGTATATAATATATATTTATTATTAATCATTTAAATATTTAAATATAAAATTATTTTTTACAAATTACATAATATAAATAGTTGGTAAGTATAAATATACAATTAAAACTATTATAAAATACTAATTTATTAATTGAAAATAAAATGTATTTAATAAAAATATTTTAATTATATTTATATATAAATTTTTTATTACAAATAATTTCATATAAATAGATGGTAAGTATTAGTATACAATTAAATATATTATAAAATATTCTTAAAATTAAATGAAAATAAAAAAAAATTTACTAAATACATTTTAAATAATTATCTATAAATAATTTATTATAAATAATTTCAAATAAATAGATTGTAAGTATATATATTCATTTAAATATATTATAAAATATTCTATTATAAATTGTATATAACATATATTTATTATTAATCATTTAAATATTTAAATATAAAATTATTTTTTAAAAATTACTCAATATAAATAGTTGGTAAGTATAAATATGCAATTAAAACTATTATAAAATACTTTTTTATTAACTGAAAATAAAATGTATTTAATAAAAATGTTTTAATCATATTTATATATAAATTTTTTATTACAAATAATTTCATATAAATAGATGGTAAGTATTAATATACAATTAAATATATAATAGAATAATCTTAAAATTAAATGAAAATAAAAAAGAAATTAATAAATATATTTTAAATAATTATCTATTAATATTCTATTATAAATAATTTTAAATAAATAGATTGTAAGTATAGATATGCATTTAAATATATTATAAAATATTCTTTTAATTAATTGTATATAACATATATTTATTATTAATTATTTAAATATTTAAATATAAAATTATGTATTACAAATTACTCAATATAAATAGTTGGTAAGTATAAATATGCAATTAAAACTATTATAAAATACTTTATTATTAACTGAAAATAAAATGTATTTAATAAAAATGTTTTAATCATATTTATATATAATTTTTTTATTAAAATAATTTCATATAAATAGATGGTAAGTATTAATATACAATTAAATATATTATAAAATATTCTTAAAATTAAATGAAAATAAAAAAAAAATTAATAAATATATTTAAAATAATTATCTATTAATATTCTATTATAAATAATTTTAAATAAATAGATTGTAAGTATAGATATGCATTTAAATATATTATAAAATATTCTTTTAATTAATTGTATATAACATATATTTATTATTAATCATTTAAATATTAAAATATAAAATTATATATTACTAATTACTTAATATAAATAGTTAGTAAGTATAAATATGCAATTAAAACTATTATAAAATACTAATTTATTAATTGAAAATAAAATATATCTAATAAAATTATTTTAATTATATTTATATATAATTTTTTATTACAAATAATTTCATATAAATAGATAGTAAGTATTAATATACAATTAAATATATAATAGAATAATCTTAATTAAATGAAAATAAAAAAAGTTTACTAAATATATTTTAAATAATTATCTATTAATATTCTTTTATAAATAATTTCATATAAATAGATGGTAAGTATAAATATGCAATTAAAACTATTATAAAATACTAATTTATTAATTGAAAATAAAATGTATTTAATAAAAATGTTTTAATTATATTTATATATAAAATTTTTATTACAAATAATTTTATATAAATAGATGGTAAGTATTAATATACAATTAAAACTATTATAAAATGCTAATTTAATAATTGAAAATAAAATATATCTAATAAAATTATTTTAATTTTATTTATATATAATTTTTTTATTACAAATAATTTCAAATAAATAGATTGTAAGTATAGATGTACATTTAAATATGTTATATAATATTCATTTAATTAATTTTATATAACATATATTTATTATTAATCATTTAAATATTTAAATATAAAATTATGTATTACAAATTACTTAATATAAATAGTTAGTAAGTATAAATATACAATTAAAACTATTATAAAATACTAATTTATTAATTGAAAATAAAATGTATTCAATAAAAATATTTTAATTATATTTATATATAAATTTTTTATTACAAATAATTTTATATAAATAGTTGGTAAGTATTAATATACAATTAAATATATTATAAAATATTCTTAAAATTAAATGAAAATAAAAAAAAATTAATAAATATATTTTAAATAATTATCTATTAATATTCTATATTAAATAATTTCATATAAATAGGTCGTAAGTATAATTATATAATTAAATATATTATAAATTATTCTTTTTATTAATTGTAAATAAAATATGATTATTATTGATCTTTTAAATATGAAAATATTAAATTATATATTACAAATTACTTTATGTAAATAGCTTGTAAATATAAATATGCAATTATATATTATAAAATTATATTCAAATAATTATAAAAACATATATTTATTAAAAAAAAATTAAATATATATTTGTTAATTTTTTATTGCAAATAATTTCTTATAAATAGGGAGTAAGTAAAAATATGTATTTAAATATATTAAAAAAATATTCTTTTTATTTATTGTATATAATATAAATTTATTATCAATAATTCAAATTTTTAATTTTTATAAATTTTATATTATAAAATATTTTATATAAAAAGGAAGTATATATTAATATATGTCTACGTGTGTTAATTAAATTTTTAAAATTAATTATAACTTATATTATAAAAATTTAATTATTTAATTTTCATAAATTATTTAAAACAAATTGCTTCATATAAATAGAAAGTAAATATAAATATATATTTAAATATATTGTTAAAAATATTTGCATTTAATTGTATGTAATATATTTATTTTAAATATTTAATTATAATATTAATTTATATTACGAATTATTTTATATTAATAGGACGTAAGTACAAATATACATTTAAATATATTATCAAAATTGTTGAAATTAATAGTAATTAACATACATTTATAATTAATCGTTCAAATATATAATAATTTTAAATTTTATACTACAAATTGCTTCACAGAAACAAAGTGTAAGTATAATTTTATATTTAGATATAATTTAAAATTTTTAAAATAATTTATTAATAAGATATATTTATTACAAATCATTTAAATATTTAATTATTTTAAATTTTATACCACAAATTGCTTTACAAAAATAGCAGGTAAGCCAAAATATACATTTAACTTTATTATTAAAAAATCATAATATTAATTGTAAATACCAAAAATTAATAATCAATTATTTAAATATGTAATTATTATAAATTTTATACTGCAAATTGTTTCATACAAATAGCTAGTAAGTATAAGTATATACATTTAACTATATTATTAAAAATTCTTGATATTAATTTTAAAATAAATATATTTATTATCAATCATTCAAATATTTAATTATAAATTTAATGTTATAAATTATTTTATATAAAATAGCTGGTACGTATAAATATATATTTATTATATTATTTTAAGTATTATTAATATCAGTATTAAAGATATTTAAAATATTTAACATTTATCATTATTACTTGTATGTTTTTGACTGTACAATAAAATGCTTTAAATGAAAAGTTGGTAAGTATAAATAAAAATTTAATAATATATTAAATAATATATATTAAATAATATAGATGTTATTAGAATTAATTGTTGATAAATGAAAATATAATTAATATAATGATAATTTTATATTTTTAATTTTATGTTGTTAATTATTTCATATAAAAGGTGGTAAGTATACCAATTTAAAAATATATTAAATATCATATAAATTATTGAAAAATATATATTATAAATATTTTTAAAATAATTAAATTTAATATTATGTTATAAATCATTCTGTATAAATAGAAAGTAAGTATAAATATGTAATTAAGTTAATAAAAATTATTCGAATTAATTATAATTAAAATACATATATAAAAATATATTTTAAATATATATATATTATTTATTATTACTAAAAAATAGTTTGTAAGTATAAATATATATAATAAATATCATAATTAATGATTTAAAATTAATTAAAATTAATTATTCATAAACTATATCGTTATAAATATTTTAAACGCATATATATATTTTTAATTTTATTTAAAATTTAATTTTTCATTAATAGATGGTGGTAAATATGGATTGACAATAAAGAAAAAAATTATATATTTTTAAATATAAATACTATAAAAATATATATATTTATATAATCTTTAAATTAAATTGTATATAAAATATATTATTTTAAATCACAATAATTTTTTTTACCGAAAAACAGGAATAGAAAGTCAGGGTAATTATATAATTACATTTACTATAAAAATTAAAACCAATTTGTTTTTTAAATTTTACAATAAATCAAATTTATTCTATATATATGAAAAAAAAAAAAAAACCATTATAAAAGCCCAAAATTGTTATAATTAATAATTAATAAAATATATATTTATTTAATTTTTTTTTATTTTTAATATTATTTTATAAAATATAAATAGATTGTAAGGATATATAATATATTTAAGCATTATTAAATATAATTATATCAAATATTTAAATAAAGCCTTTCATAATTTTTTTATATATTAAAATTATTTTTTATTAAATATATATATATATATATATATATATATATATATATATTAATTTTATGTCACTAATTGAATTTACATTTATAGTTGGTAAATATTAATATTAGAATTTCTATCAAAATTAATCAAATTAAATAAATATTTAAATTCCTATTTTAAATATTTTATAAATATATGATTTTTTTCTTACTTATATAACATAATATCATTAATAAGCTGAAAAAAGTGGTAAATATATTAGTATTACTTTTAAATAAATAAATGTATCAATTATAAAAATTTTTATAAATATATAATTATTAAAATTATACAAAAAAAAAAAAAAATAAAATTTATACTAATATTTAAATTTGGTATTTTAAAAATGATGATTATTTATTTTAATATAAAGGATACAATGCATGTATTAATGGTAATTAAAAATTCATATGTATAATATATTTAAATAAATTTATTAATAAAAAATTAATTAAATAAATATTGAATTATATAATATAAATACCAAAATTAATTGAAAATATTATAATTATAAATTAATAATTTTTTTTTTTAATACATTAAAATATTGTGATATAATCCTTAAATATATAATATAAAGAATGCTCTGGTAATTTGAACAAAAAATATTTATAAATTTTTTTCTATTTAATTAAAAATATTTACTGATTTTTATACTTATTTTTATTGAACTTCTAAATTCATAAATTATTTAGGAAGTTGTGAAAGTAAGTAGTTTTCCTTTTTTTTTTTTTTTTTTTTTTTTTTTTTTTTTTTAAAAAAAAATTATATATTATTAATTATTTAATAAATAAATTAAAATATATAAATGATAAATTTTTTAGTATTGAAAATTTAATTTTTATTTATTTAATTAAATTATGTTTATTTTTATTATTCATTTTGTTTTTATCATTATAAATAATTTATAAAATATTCTTAATAGGTGATGATACTTGTCTAAAAGGTATTTATAATAAAAAAATTTATATTTTTTTAAAAAAAAAAAATTTATGTTATTCATATTAAATAATAACAATATAACAATTTATTTTCAATTATTTTATATGTAATTTTAATATACTTTTCTTCATATATTTTAAATAAAATTTTCATTTAAAACATAAAAAGAGTGCACATCTGGTAATTAAATTAATATATATTAATAAATAAGTAAAAAATAATTTTTTAAAGATACATATTAATAAATATTAAATATTTATATATATATATATATATTTATTAAATTAATAAATCTAATGAAATATAAAAAAAATTATTTATAATAAAAAAAAAAAAAAAAAAAAAAAAATAAAATAAAATAAAATAAAAAATAAAAACATTTATACAATAAATGATATTTTATAAAATTTTTGATAAAAACATTACTCTCGATTAAAATTAATAAATAAATTAAAAATTGTAAAATTATTAAAAACTTTATTTATTTTTTCCGTTAACACATATCTAAAATAAAAATATAAAAAATTTCTTTATAATTTAATATTTTTTATTTAAATGAAAAGCTTGTAATTATGGTAAATGATCTTTTATTAAATTAATATTAATAATATAATATAATAAAAATTTAAACATTTATTAATTTTTTTCATCTATTATCTCTTTAAAAATTATATTAACAAATTATTTTTAGGACTTGATAAATTCAAAGGTATAAATAAATAATTATATAATAAGAAATAAAAAAATAAAAAATAAAAAATAAAATAAATAGTATAAAAATTAAAATGAATTTTTAATGTTAACAAATATAATATTATTAATTATATATATATCTATATTTTAATATGATAAAAATTAAAAATTATATATTATTATGTTTTTTAATTGTAAAAAAAAATATATATATATATATATAAATATAGAAAATTTAAATAATAATTTATCAAGTAGAGCTAATTGCTATCATTGTAAGTATTATAAATGTTTATTAAATTAAAAACAAAATATTTATTAATATATATATTATTTTATATTTAATATGATTAATATTAATAAATTTATAAAAAAAAAATAAATAAAAAAAAGGTAAGCTGTTTATTAAAATCATACAATAACAAATTTTAATATAAAATTAATAAATATTTTTTTTTATTTTAATACATTATAATGATTTTAAATATTTAAATATAAATTTATAAATAAATATTTATATTAAATTAATATTATTATTGACATATTTTTATCAATATATGTTACTCATAATTATATAAAATAAAACTATATTATTTAATTATAATATATTAAATTTATAAAATAAAATATTTTTTAATACAAAAAGTCTGTAGAATAGGTAAAAATAACAAATATAAATATTTATAATTATTTAATATAATTCTCTAAGATATAAATAATAATTAATCTGTTTCTATAAAAATATAATAATGTATGTACTTATTATATACGTTTATAAGTATGGAGTGATTGTACTATTGATTCTAAAGGTAAATAAATATTAAAATAATTATTGTTTCATTTAAAACATATTAGTAATAAATAATAATACTCATAATAATTATTAATATTAAAAATTATTAATAATATTTTTTATCAAAAAAAAAAAAAATGTTAAATATATTCAGTAATATTTTAATCATTATATATATAAATAAAAAAAAATTATCAGTTTTATTAATTATTATTATTAACACATATTTTAAAATTTAAACAATTATTTTTATTTATTTTTTACGTTATTTCCCTTATAATTTACAATTATAGAAGAGGAAGAGGAAGAAGAAAATGAGGAAGAAGAAGAAGAAGAAAATAATAAAGAGGAAGAAGAAAATGAAGAAGAGGAAGAGGAAGAAGAAAATGAAGAAGAAGAAGAAGAAGAAGAAAATAATGAAGAGGAAGAGGAAAATGAAGAAGAAGAAGAGGAAGAAAATAATGAAGAGGAAGAAGAAAATAAAGAAGAAGAAGAAGAAGAAAATGAAGAAGAGGAAGAAGAAAATAAAGAAAATGAAGAAGAAGAAGAAGAAGAAGAAAATAATGAAGAGGAAGAAGAAAATGAAGAAGAGGAAGAGGAAGAAGAAAATGAAGAAGAAGAAAAAGAAGAAAATAATGAAGAGGAAGAAGAAAATGAAGAGGAAGAAGAAGAAGAAGAAGAAAATGAAGAAGAAGAAGAAGAAGAAGAAAATGAAGAAGAAGAAAAAGAAGAAGAAAATGAAGAAGAGGAAGAGGAAGAAGAAAATGAAGAAGAAGAAGAAGAAGAGGAAGAAAATAATGAAGAGGAAGAAGAAAATGAAGAAGAAGAAGAAGAAGAAAATAATGAAGAGGAAGAAGAAAATGAAGAAGAGGAAGAAGAAAATAAAGAAAATGAAGAAGAAGAAGAAGAAGAAGAAGAAAATAATGAAGAGGAAGAGGAAAATGAAGAAGAAGAAGAAGAGGAAGAAAATAATGAAGAGGAAGAAGAAAATAAAGAAGAAGAAGAAGAAGAGGAAGAAAATAATGAAGAGGAAGAAGAAAATAAAGAAGAAGAAGAAGAAGAAGAAAATGAAGAAGAGGAAGAGGAAGAAGAAAATGAAGAAGAGGAAGAGGAAGAAGAAAATGAAGAAGAAGAAGAAGAAGAAGAAAATAATGAAGAGGAAGAAGAAAATAATGAAGAAGAAGAAGAAAATAAAGAAAATGAAGAAGAAGAAGAAGAAAATAATGAAGAGGAAGAAGAAGAGGAAGAAGAAAATGAAGAAGAAGAAGAAGAGGAAGAAAATAATGAAGAGGAAGAAGAAAATAATGAAGAAGAAGAAGAAAATGAAGAAGAAGAAAAGGAAGAAGAAAATGAAGAAGAGGAAGAGGAAGAAGAAAATGAAGAAGAAGAAGAAGAAGAAGAAAATAATGAAGAGGAAGAGGAAAATGAAGAAGAAGAAGAAGAAAATAAAGAAAATGAAGAAGAAGAAGAAGAAAATAATGAAGAGGAAGAAGAAAATGAAGAAGAGGAAGAGGAAGAAGAAAATGAAGAAGAAGAAGAAGAGGAAGAAAATAATGAAGAGGAAGAAGAAAATAATGAAGAAGAAGAAGAAAATGAAGAAGAAGAAAAGGAAGAAGAAAATGAAGAAGAGGAAGAGGAAGAAGAAAATGAAGAAGAAGAAGAAGAAGAAGAAAATAATGAAGAGGAAGAGGAAAATGAAGAAGAAGAAGAAGAGGAAGAAAATAATGAAGAGGAAGAAGAAAATAATGAAGAAGAAGAAGAAAATAAAGAAAATGAAGAAGAAGAAGAAGAAAATAATGAAGAGGAAGAAGAAAATAATGAAGAAGAAGAAGAAAATGAAGAAGAAGAAAAGGAAGAAGAAAATGAAGAAGAGGAAGAGGAAGAAGAAAATGAAGAAGAAGAAGAAGAAGAAGAAGAAAATAATGAAGAGGAAGAGGAAAATGAAGAAGAAGAAGAAGAGGAAGAAAATAATGAAGAGGAAGAAGAAAATAATGAAGAAGAAGAAGAAAATAAAGAAAATGAAGAAGAAGAAGAAGAAAATAATGAAGAGGAAGAAGAAGAGGAAGAAGAAAATGAAGAAGAAGAAGAAGAGGAAGAAAATAATGAAGAGGAAGAAGAAAATAATGAAGAAGAAGAAGAAAATGAAGAAGAAGAAAAGGAAGAAGAAAATGAAGAAGAGGAAGAAGAAAATAAAGAAAATGAAGAAGAAGAAGAAAATAATGAAGAGGAAGAAGAAGAGGAAGAAGAAAATGAAGAAGAAGAAGAAGAGGAAGAAAATAATGAAGAGGAAGAAGAAAATGAAGAGGAAGAAGAAAATGAAGAAGAAGAAGAGGAAGAAAATAATGAAGAGGAAGAAGAAAATAAAGAAGAAGAAGAAGAAGAAGAAAATGAAGAAGAAAATAAAGAAAATGAAGAAGAAGAAGAAGAAGAAGAAAATGAAGAAGAGGAAGAGGAAGAAGAAAATGAAGAAGAGGAAGAAGAAGAAGAAAATGAAGAAGAAGAAGAAGAAGAAGAAAATAATGAAGAGGAAGAGGAAAATGAAGAAGAAGAAGAAGAGGAAGAAAATAATGAAGAAGAAGAAGAAAATGAAGAAGAAGAAGAAGAAGAAAATAATGAAGAGGAAGAAGAAGAGGAAGAAGAAAATGAAGAAGAAGAAGAGGAAGAAAATAATGAAGAGGAAGAAGAAAATGAAGAGGAAGAAGAAAATGAAGAAGAAGAAGAGGAAGAAAATAATGAAGAAGAAGAAGAAAATAAAGAAGAAGAAGAAGAAGAAGAAAATGAAGAAGAGGAAGAAGAAGAAGAAAATGAAGAAGAAAATAAAGAAAATGAAGAAGAAGAAGAAGAAGAAGAAGAAAATGAAGAAGAGGAAGAGGAAGAAGAAAATGAAGAAGAGGAAGAAGAAGAAGAAAATGAAGAAGAAGAAGAAGAAGAAAATAATGAAGAGGAAGAGGAAAATGAAGAAGAAGAAGAAGAGGAAGAAAATAATGAAGAGGAAGAAGAAAATAATGAAGAAGAAGAAGAAAATGAAGAAGAAGAAGAAGAAGAAGAAAATAATGAAGAGGAAGAAGAAAATAATGAAGAAGAAGAAAAAGAAGAAGAAAATGAAGAAGAGGAAGAAGAAGAAGAAAATATTGAAGAAGAAGAAGAAGAAAATATTGAAGAAGAAGAAGAAGAAAATATTGATGATGAAGAAGAAGAAAATATTGAAGAAGAAGAAGAAAATATTGAAGAAGAAGAAACAGTTGAAGAAGAAGAAGAAGAAGAAAATATTGAAGAAGAAGAAACAGTTGAAGAAGAAGAAGAAGAAAATGATGAAGAAGAAAATGAAGAAGAGTGTGTTGGTTGTAATGAAGAAGAAGAAAATGATGAAGAAGAGAATGATGAAGAAGAAAATGAAGAAGAAGAAGAAGAAGAAGAAGAAGAAGAAGAAGAAAATAATGAAGAAGAAAATGATGAAGAAGAAAATGAAGAAAAAGAAGAAAATGAAGAAGAAGAAGAAGAAAATAAAGAAAATGAAGAAGAAGAAGAAGAAGAAAATAAAGAAAATGAAGAAGAAGAAGAAGAAAATAATGAAGAGGAAGAAGAAGAAGAAAATGAAGAAAATGAAGAAAATGAAGAAGAAGAGAATGAAGAAGAGAATGAGGAAGAAAATGAAGAAGAAGAAAATGAAGAAGAGTGTGTTGGTTGTAATGAAGAAGAAGAAAATGATGAAGAAGAGAATGATGAAGAAGAAAATGATGAAGAAGAAAATAATGAAGAAGAAAATGAAGAAAAAGAAGAAGAAGAAGAAGAAGAAGAAGAAGAAGAAGAAAATAATGAAGAAGAAAATGATGAAGAAGAAAATGAAGAAAAAGAAGAAAATGAAGAAGAAGAAGAAGAAAATAAAGAAAATGAAGAAGAAGAAGAAGAAGAGAATGAAGAAAATAATGAAGAAGAAAATGAAGAAGAAGAAGAAGAGAATGAAGAAAATAATGAAGAAGAAAATGAAGAAGAAGAAGAAGAGAATAAAGAGGAAGAAGAAGAAGAAGAAAATGAAGAAGAAGAAGAAGAGGAAGAAATGAATGAGGAAGAAGAGAATGAAGAAGAAAATGAAGAAGGAGAAGAAGAAGAAAATGAGGAAGAAGAAAATGAAAAAGAAGAAGAAGAAAATGAAGAAGAAAATCAAGAAAATCAAGAAGAAGAAGAAGAGAACGAAGAAGAAAATGAAGAAGAAGAAAATGAAGAAAATGAAGAAGAAGAGAATGAAGAGGAAGAAGAAGAAGAAAATGAAGAAGAAGAAGAAGAAGAAGAAGAAGAAGAAAATAATGAAGAAGAGAATAATGAAGAAGAAAATGAAGAAAAAGAAGAAAATGAAAATGAAGAAGAAAATGAAGAAAAAGAAGAAAATGAAAAAGAAGAAGAAAATGAAGAAGCAATTGAAGCGGAAGAAAGAGATATTGAAGCAGAAGAAGAAAATGAAGAAGAAGAAAATGAAGAAGAAGAGTGTGTTGGTTGTAATGAAGAAGAAGAAAATGAGGAAGAAAAGAATGATGGAGAAGAAAATGATGAAGTAGAGAATGATGAAAAAGAAAATAATGAAGAAGAAAATGAAGAAAAAGAAGAAGAAGAAGAAGAAGAAGAAGAAAATAATGAAGAAGAGAATGATGAAGAAGAAAATGAAGAAAAAGAAGAAAATGAAGAAGAAGAAGAAAATGAAGAAGAAGCAATTGAAGCAGAAGAAGAAAATGAAGAAGAAGAAGAAGAAGAAAATGAAGAAGAAGAAAAAGAGGAAGAAATGAATGATGGAGAAGAAGAAAATAATGATGGAGAAGAAGAAAATAATGATGGAGAAGAAGAAAATAATGATGGAGAAGAAGAAAATAATGGTGAAGAAGAAACACCACGTGAATTTACAATTACTACTGTAACTGATAGTGCTACTGTAACTGATAGTGCTACTGTAACTGATAGTGCTACTGTAACTGATAGTGCTACTGTAACTGATAGTGCTACTGTAACTGATAGTGCTACTGTAACTGATAGTGCTACTGTAACTGATAGTGCTACTGCTACTGACTCTCAATCTGCTACTGTAACTGGTAGTGCTACTGCTACTGACTCTCAATCTGCTACTGTAACTGGTAGTGCTACTGCTACTGACTCTCAATCTGCTACTGTAACTGATAGTGCTACTGCTACTGACTCTCAATCTGCTACTGTAACTGATAGTGCTACTGCTACTGACTCTCAATCTGCTACTGTAACTGGTAGTGCTACTGCTACTGACTCTCAATCTGCTACTGTGACTACTACTACAAATAAAATTCAAACTAGTACGAAAACTAGTACTTCAAGAGAAACAAATAACAATAATGATAAATGTGGTGAAGGATATGGTAAATGTGCTGAAGGATATTGTTGTAGTAAGTACGGATGGTGTGGAAAAAGTGAGAAGTACTGTGATGTAAACCAAGGATGTCAATCCAAATATGGAAAATGTAATGGTATAGTTGAAGATGATGAAAAATCTGATGACGATGATGAAATTACTGGAGCCCCAGTTGAAGATGATAATGAATCTGAAGATGATGAAGAAAGTCCAAAGAATGCAAAGGTATCTGAAAATGATAGATGCGGTAAAGGATTCGGAGTTTGTAAGAAGGGATATTGTTGTAGTAAGTACGGATGGTGTGGAAAGAGTGAAGTGTACTGTGATGTAAACCAAGGATGTCAATCTGAATTTGGTGAATGTAATAAAAACAACGGAAATGGAAAGCAATCTGATGCCGAAATTGCCGGAATTCCAACTGAAGATGATAATGAAAGTCCAAAGACTGCAAAGGTATCTGAAAATGATAGATGCGGTAAAGGATTCGGAGTTTGTAAGAAGGGATATTGTTGTAGTAAGCACGGATGGTGTGGAAAGAGTGAAAAGTACTGTGATGTAAACCAAGGATGTCAGTCCGAATTTGGTCAATGTAATAGTACAGGAAAAACTGAAGGAAGTACTGAGAGATGTGGTAAAGGATATGGTAAATGTGCAAAGGGATACTGTTGTAGTAAGTATGGCTGGTGTGGAAAGAGTCAAAAATACTGTGATGTAAACCAAGGATGTCAATCTGAATTTGGAAAATGTAATGAAGTTATTAATACTAATGGAAGATGTGGTAGTAAGTATGGTAAATGTCCAGAAGGTGAATGTTGTAGTAAATATGGTTGGTGTGGAATTTCTAGTAAATACTGTAATATAAGTGAAGGTTGTCAATCAGAATTTGGAAACTGCAAAACTAAGAAGACTATTACTGAGACCACCACTATGAGAACTATTAGAAAATCTTTAAATGGAAGATGTGGTGAAAAGTATGGCAAATGTCTTCATGGTGAATGCTGTAGTAAGTATGGTTACTGTGGTACTTCCAAAAAGTACTGTGAAAAGAGTTCTGGATGTCAATCCAATTATGGTGCATGTTGGTAAATCTATTAATTAAAAAAAAATAACATAAAATTTAAAAGTATATAAAAAAAATATTATTACAGTTAATAGCCTTAATTCAAAATTCAAAATCTTTTATAAAAATAAAATATATATATATATTAAAATTTGGTGGTAAAATTTCAATTCATAGTTAATCTATTATTATAATTTTACATTTATTTAAAATTAAGTAATAAAATTTTTTTTTTTTAAATTAATTAAATTTATCATTAACATTTTGAAATATATTATATGAATTATTATAACTTTAAAAAAAGAAATATTAACTTATATAAAAATAGTTATTAGTAATTAATATTAAAATATTATAATTTATTAATGATTTAAGAGATTTTTTTTTTTTTTTAGTGAAATAACTAATAAAATTATAAAATTATAAAATTATTAAATTATAAAATTTTTTAATTTTGTATTATTGATCTTTATTTTTTTGTTTTGCTTTGTTTTGTGTACATTTTTTTTCTAATTATAAATATTATAATTGTATTCAATTTACCATAATATTAATATATATATAATTATTTTTATTTTTATTTTTTTTTTTTATATTCAATGTATCTCTGTTTAAATATAAAACATATAATTAAATGATTAAATAAATTGATCCCTTTTCTTTTTTCTTTTTTCTTTTATTGTATGTGAAAAAAAAAAATAAAATAAAATAAAACTAATTAAAGAAAACTAAGAAAAATAATCAATGATATCCAAATCTGTAACCATTCCATCAAGAAAATTTTATTTTGATAAGATAATGAAAAAAGTAATATAATATAATATAATATTTTTTTTTTTTTTTTTACTTCTTAAAAACAAAACCAAAACAAAACAAATCTAAAAGAAAAAAAAAGATTAAAGATAAAGGATAAATATTTTTCCTATAGTAATTTATTTAGAATTATATAGTTCTAAATAAATTACTATAGGTAGTATAGATTCATTTAAATTAGCAGCCCCTTGATTGATTTTGATTATTCTAATTTTTATCATTCATTGATCCAATGGAAAATATTCCCTATATTTTTAATATTACACTTTTTTTTTTTTTTTTTTTTTTTTTTTGAAAATGAAACACATTTCAATCATTTTAAGTTCTCTTTTCTACTTATAGAAAAAGTCCTACATGTTCAATGACCCTCTTTCTGATAGTTTAAACGGTCCAATCATTCTTGGTTTCTAAAGGATCATTATTTTCATTTTCATTGCGTTTTTTTATATCATCCAAAATATAAATCTAAAATAGCAATTAAGACAATAAGAATAATAGCGATATAATTATAACAATTTTATTTGAGGAATTCTTATCATAATAATAATTACTGCCGCTATTGTTGTCATTGTTGTCACCGTTGTTGATATCATTGTTATTAATAGTAATATTACCATTATTACTATTACTACTATTGTTGCTGTTATTATTGTGACTACTATCGCTATTATCCTTGTTAATTGAGGTAGAATAACCTTTTTTTTTTATTAAGTCTAATTCTCTATTTAAAATTATAATAGTAAAAGTAAATCATCATCATATTATTTAATAAATAATATATTAATGATACATTTAATATAACTAAATGGAAACAATAATATAGATTTTATATTTTAAAAAAAAAAAAAAGTTAATAAACAGTGTGGTGTATATTAAATAGTAAATAACAAATAATAATGAATTATAAAAAAATAATAGAAAATAAATAATAGCAGTAGGTATCCATATTGATGTAATATTAATTTTTAATTTTTATTTTTTTTTTTTTTTATATTTATTATTATTATTATTTATTTTTAATATACTTTAAAATAATTTTATATATTTCTTGATTTATACATAAAATTGTCTGATATATTTTTTATTTTTTTATTAAATAAAAACTATAAAAAAAAAATATACATAAATATATTATTATTATAATAATAAAATTATTAACTTTTTTGAATTATAAATTATATATTTATTTTTTTTTTAAATTTAAATTTAATAATTGAAATTTAAAAAAAAAAAAAAAATTGAAATATAAAATATAAATATTTTATGAATTGAAAAATATATATATATATATAATTTTATTTTTATTATAAAAACCATAACCATTGAAATTAATTTTTTCATATTTACCATGGATCTCTTTGAATAGTTTAATATGGAATAAATAAATAATAAAACCATTAAGAAAGAGTTGACAGTTATTATTATTATTATTTTTTCTATAATTATGATAATATAATAATAAATCCATAGTAT